>JAYMSP010002789.1:0-22486 GCA_036897095.1 Plantago elongata
TATATATATATATATATATATATATATATATATATTCATTTAAATAAAAAATACATTTTGTTTACTTCCATACTCTGTGTCCCAGATATGTTTCTTCACACGCTTCGCCCATATGTTATTTTTATACCTCTCAGGAATTTAGGTAACATTTTGAAGATCAAACACCTTTATAACATGTAAGCATAACCAGCCAAGCAAAGATTATTGCTTGCAAGCGCAGTGCAATGATATCATCTTCATTTCTTGAAAAAGAAACATAACTACATCTGTTCCATGTGTCTTTTTGGCGAGGGCAAATTTCGTAGATAACATTGTTGTCGTCAACAGAAGAAATTTTCTGATGCGTTGTAGAAAAGGCAGCTTTCACATCTTTTTGAAAACATTTGAAAACTGTACTTGAGTATATTTCGGCTACATGTACCATTATTCTTGAGCAAATGTCAATAGATGGCCTAGTTGTAATTTCCAAATGATCTATTCTTTGTTCTTCACTTCTCCAACGTTTCACAGTTTCTTGATATATATATCAAAAAATTGAGTAAGAGATGTATTCATGTTAGCTTTGAAACATATACCACTATTTGTGCTTTCACTTCTCTGTGAAGTTAAAACCCAGCAGAGAAAAAGTCTTTACTCAATGTTGTGCACCACTTCTCTCGCAGTCCGTATAGTCTTTTGAACCATCCTTCTGATGAGACATTGTACTTTTGCAACATTGAATTCCATCTATTCTCAAAATCAGCCTCATCAACACACCATTTCAAACAGTAATCGAATTCACTCTTGAAGTTTTCATCAGTTTTCAGCTGCCCAAAGTGACTTATGACATTTTGTTGTATATGCCAAAGGCAAAGCCTATGTCTTGATCTTCCACAAAAAACTTGATAACACAGTAATTACAGTATTATCCAACATATTTATCATAAGTTTACACAGATTTAGATTTTTTCTATAGATCATAAATCCAACATATTTTTTTCATCATAAAGCTATAGGATAAATTTGTTCTTACTGTATGGATAGCATTCGACATTGCTTGGTCTTGATCAATGAATATTGTTATTGGCTCTTTACCCATCATAGACATCTTGAACTCTCTGAGTACCCATTCAAACGTGGCAGGAGTTTCACTTGATAAAAAAGCACATCCATACATGATGGTGTTCCAATGATTATTAACTCCAACAATGGGAGCACATATCAAATTGTACCTGTTTTTTGTTTTTTTTATAGGTTGTCTCAAAGATGATAACATCTCCAAATAGAAACTAAAACCCTACACTAAATAGATATAAAATCTACACTCAATTTCACATAAACTAAAACATTACAGGTCACAATAAGTTTCACAGGTCAATAATAAAATATTGGCAGCACAATCCAAATTCTACATGTTACAAATAAAATCTTATAGGTCAACCTAAATTTCTACAGGTCACACTTAATGTCACAGGTCAAATAAAATCATACAGGTTACAAATAAAATTCCACAGACAAAATGATCAAACCAACATACCACACTAAATCATGCAGGTCAACACCAAAATATTGCATGCACACTAAAAAACTTACATGTTTGTATTATATGTAGTGTCAAATATGATAACATCTCCAAATAGATCAAAATCCTCTTTCATCATAGGATCTCTCCAGAATATGTCTTCCAATCTTGCATCTTCCCATACCTGAAGCTATAATAGAATCTTGGATCTTCTTCACTACAATAGATTCACCTTGCATTATTTTCTCTGTTCTATACTTGTTGATCCAATTAATTTGGTCCATTTTAATATGGTCAATATACTGTTCTCCACCAGCCATTTTCACTAAAACGTTGTAGGATTCAGTAAGTTTCAAACCTGCATCCTCGAGTTGAGCCATCAATACACCTTTCTCTTTAAAAATCGATCGCTCATTTCTTTTTAGGCATATGTTTTTTGGTTACCTGCATGCTCGATGTCAATCTGTTCAATTAGGGATAATCCACCCCCCTCCAAAATATTATAATCTTCAATTTTCCTCGAAAAATAATAAATAAGACAAATCATTAGTCAAACATGTCACAAATAACATTCCACAGACATTAACGATCAACACCAAAATTTTACAGGCAGCAAATAAAATTCAACAGATATAATAAGCAAACCAATAGACCAATACTAAAATCATACAGGTCATCACCAAAATCCTACAGGCAACAAATAAAATTCAACAGATATAATGATCAAACCAACATACCAATAGTAAATAGGTCAACACCAAAATCTTACAGGCAACAAATAAAATTCAATAGATATAATGATCAAACTAACATACTTTACTAAAATCCTACAGGTCACACTAAAATCCACAGACATTAATGTTCAAACCTACAACACACACAAATTACAACAGACCAATACTAAAAGCCTACAGGTCAACACCAAAATCCTACCGGTCACACTAAAATTCACAGACATTAATGGTCAAACCTACTGGACACACAAATTACAGCAGACCAATACTAATATCCTACAGGCTAGTCTAAAATCATACATGCCACACTAAAGCCATACAGGCAACAAATAAAATTCAACAGATATAATGATCAAACCAACATACTACACTAATTCATGCAGGTTAACACCAAAATCCTACATGCCACAATAAAATCATACAGGCAGCAAATAAAATTCAACATGTATAGTGATCAAACCTACATACTACACTAATTCATGCAGGTTAACACCAAAATCCTATAGGTCACACTAAATTCCATAGACATTAATGTCTAAACCTACAGGACATGTACACAAATTCTAGCAGACCAATACTAAAATCCTACAGGTCAACACCAAACTCATACATGCAACAAATAAAATTTAACATATATAATGATCAAACCAATAGACTTTACTAATTCATGCAGGTCAACAATAAAATTCCACAGACATTAATGTTCAAACCTACAGGACACACAAATTACAGCAGACCAATACTAAAATCCTGCAGGTCAACACCAAAATCCTACAGGTCACACTAAAATCCTACAAGCCACACTAAAATCCACAGACATTAATGTTCAAACCTATAGGACACACAAATTACATCAGACCAATACTAAAATCCTACAGGTCAACACCAAAATCCTACATGCAACAAATAAAATTCAACATATATAATGTTCAAACCAACAGACTACAGTAATTCATGCAGGTCAACACCAAAATCATACATGTCACACCAAAATCCTACATACCAGCATAAAATCATACAAACAACAAGTAGAATTCAACACATATGATCAAACCACAAAAAACGATGAAACCGTCAATCGTACAGAACAAAACTCACAAAAAGCTCATAAAAACGAATGTAAAAGAGTAAGATTAGAAAACTAGTTACCGATGTCTCGTTCAACTAGTTCATTACGTCGATCAGCTGTTTCAAACTGCGATTCGTTCAGATTTAAACGAGTAAATAAATTTTGAATCAAAAAATTTTTTGATAGAATTTGAGGGGAATGAAATTTTACCTCGTTTGATTGATTGTTAGACATATCAAATGTTGATTCTTCAGTTTTTCCGTGAGGAATCGCCGGATACAACGTAAAAAAAGCCGGAATCCACACTAATCACCGTAATTCGGAGAACCAAATCGCCAGGAACAAACGAGGGTTTTGAATTTTCAGTTTATGCGCTTTTTTTGGTTTTATTTCTTTCTTTTTATACTGCCCAAATAATTTTCGGTCAAATGAAGCTCCCCGTGACCGGTTTAAATCCGATTCATATGTAAAGAATGTGGTTTTTCTATTTGCTAATGGAAAAACTGTTAATAGAGTATAGTCTCTCATTTTGTTAAACAAAATTAACTCAGGCCCAGAGCATATACGGATTAGTAATTGGATGAGCTCATATTTTATTTTATTCAACGTAGAGTGAAAGTGGTGAAATTCAATGGATTGACAGGAGATCGAAGAAAGCTGCATATGAGTCTGATGATGATGAGTGGAGAAATTAATATCCATCCGATCCTACTCTACTCGTCTTCAAATCATCATCACTTTACTGTACATACATACATACATGTAATTCTTTCATTACATGATTATTATTTTGGGGTATTACTGGACTGCCATCTCATGCTCATCTTACAACTCCATTGCAGGCTTGTTCAATTGCGCAGCCCACTGGTCAGCTTGGACCAAACTCGAACAGGGTCCTGCTCTAAAATTATTCTGGCTATCAGCATTTCAGGTAATTAGGTTACTAAACTATTTCTTTTTTATGGTTTCCTCTTTCAAGCAGGACTTTGGAATTTTTCAATGAGCTTTACTTGTAAGTAGGAGTTTCTAAACCTTTTCTTTCTTTCTGAATAATCCAAAAGTAAGTTTTGAATAGGCATTAAATAGCTAAGGAAAATGGAACTTTTGTTTGTGAGCGAGATTGCAAATTGTGTGTAGACTAGTCTGGGAATTCATATCACAATGTTATTTTCTTGGTCAAGATATCAGAATTTCAAATAAATCTAACTATTTCCAAGCCACTGAAATAATTAGGCTTCTTCTAATTGGTGGACTATGTGGTATGAGTCTATCCTCACCTTCTCTTAGCTCCACAACCTCTAAATATCACATCTTTTCGTTTCGTTTCATTTCATTTCTAGTTTGTAGCTAAGCTAGCCATGGATACCCTTTCAAGTTCTGTTCCCACTTTCAAACTTCCTAACCTTCATCCCAAACCTCATGAATATCACCTGCTTTTCAAGAATCATCATATTCTTCGAAAGCAGTTAGTTTCTTCTACTAGCCGGCCAAGAGGTCCGGTAGTAGCATATAAAAGCACTACTTCCTTCCCTACGGCAAGGAACTCCGGTGCCACTCCGTTTGTCAGCTCATCTCGAGCTTCCTCGCCACGGAAACAGACCCCAGGGGATGGATTCCATCGAAAAGCAGCCAGTGGATATGCGGTTGCACTCTTGGAAATGGCACGGCGTGACAACGTCCTTCAGGAAGTGAAGAGGGATGTGAAGCGGCTGTCGAAATGGCTGAGGAACGAGCAACTGAGCAGTGTAATGACTGACCCTTGTGTGGAAGTTAAGGAAAGGGGGGAAATATTGAAAGAGGTGATGAAAAGGGGGATGTTGCACAAGCAAGTGGTGAAGCTGGTGAACTTGTTAGTTGGTAAAGCTAAGCTGGAGGTTCTGGGTGAAGTTCTGGTGGAATTTGAAAGGCTTTATGATGAATTGAGTGTCCCCGCTACTGCCCAGGTTCTGTTGGTTTCAAATGGGATGAGACTAGAGAAAGATCAAATCTTGGGGATTGCGGAAAGGGTTCAGAAGATTAGTGGAGCTGTGAATGTTAAGGTTAGGCAGTTTGTAGATAAAAAATCTCCAGCGTTTGCTATGTAATTCACCTACCAGTTGTTAGCCATTGCTATGCCATTGGGAGTTCTGATTCCTATACAGTTCTCCCTTCTAATTGAAAATGGTCATCATTCTGGGAGGTTAAGCAGATGTATTCGGCTTTCATGAGGTCTAATGCGCCATTATTGATGTAATGATTCTCCAATAACCTCTGAATGTTCAAATGGTGCTGAACTACGGTTGATCTTATTTGTGATTTATTGAGTTCATTGTGTGTTTAGCAACACTCCTATCCTTTTGATCCTGTTACGTTTGTGCATTTAATTTACAGAACGTCATTTTTAGTCCAGTTCCATTGGTCTCCTGTTCTGACTCTTGTGCAGTGCAGCATATTGAGTTCCAGATTAATGCAGGGGCTAAATTACTGGGGTCCAAATGGACAACTTATGGACTTGGGGAGCCTGGCCTTCTGGTGTTTTTAACTTGCTCTTATGCCATGTTAGAATAGAACTGTACCCCTCATATTAAAGGGAAGGGGTAATTTATACTTCGATTCCAAATTGCATGAAGTATGAAGTATAATTGCCTTGATAGACCTCTGTAAGGGAAGTGGATAAGCTAACAGTGACTTGACCATCCTAAATGATATGAGAAAAGGAGAAAATGGGAATGGGGTTTATCTTTGTTGGTAACTAATTTGTAGTTGCTCACCTGTATGCTATAAAGTCTAACCTGCTTTCTTGTAATGAGGCATCAGAGTGATTATTTTCCTATTTGACTGACTCCTTTTATTTCTGATACTGGGGGATTAGTCTCGCACTTCAGTATTGCAGTCTTAATTAAATCTTGTACTTGATAGTTTCCTTCACATAATGATGCTATAAACATCACACGAGATGATTTAATATCTCTAAATATAAGATGAATTTAGATAGACTAGATTTATTCGTAATGGTTTTTCATGCGGTTGCTGATAAAAGTTGGTCAAAGTTTGAGTGGTTTGATCTAAGTTACTTTCATGAAGATCATGTAACATTGTTTGTGTTATTGAGGGATGCAGGAGAGCAAATTTGTTGAACTTTTCCTGCTTACTGCAGCATGGATTGGTTTACACTGCCAAATTCATCTCTCTGCCAGTACTGAATGAGCAAGACAGCCTTTCAGAGGTTTTAAGGTCATATCATTGTGGTTATTTTCTGTCTCTGTGCTTTCTTAATGGTCGAAGGTAACTAGTGGTTGGTCATGCAGCTGATTTTTTTTGCTGCCTGTCAGTAGAGTTCATTTATTTCCATTCCTTTTGTTTTCACACACTTGTTCTATACTGGTTAAGTTTATTTGTTGAGAAACATAAAATAAAATGAAAATGTGCCTCTTAATCTTATCAACTCTAGAGAGCTTTAGTTTTGGAGACCAGGTTTGTTTTTGTTTTGCATTTCTCCTTATTAAATCAAGTGTATTTGTCAACTGGCTATGTTTTATGACTTGCACGTCCAGGTTGATTACATTGACTTTCTTTTTTGTTAGTTTTTAAATTATATAGAGTGAGTAGAGTACATGGCATCCACTACTAAGCCTTTTCAGTTTTCATAGACATGTCATGCACATTCTCTCTGTCAACCCCCCTATATACAAGTACTCGATGGACATAGCTCGACTTCAGAAGTGGCAAATATGAGTCCACCAGCAGCAAATGCAACTTACTATGCACAAGAAACTGAAGATTTTTACACACGCAGTGAGAGAGAAAGCATGCAGAGCGAGAGGCAGATATCGGTTGATCCCATATCTGTGCAGGAATCAGAAAAATCAAACTTGCATAGTTTTCTGTCTGCAAAGGGTAGTAAATACTTGAGCTGCAGCCTACCGACCTCGCCAAGTGCTATGAAACAGCCGCACAAGAAGAAAAGTAAGGACCATCAAGGGCTGGATCGCCAACCGTCTGTGGCTCTCAGTAATCTAGAGAAGCTACAGGAGATTCATCTGCGGAGAAGCAAGTCATGCAGGGAAGGAAGGGGGTGCCAACCATCCATCGATTTTGATCTTTGGTCCAACAAAACCAGTGATAGCAAGTTGAGCTATGATGGTGAACACAGAACAGGTCCTGGAGGAGGAAGGAAGATGATTCAAGAGAAAGGTGGCAAGGGGGGGAAATCATACGAAGACACATTCAAATGTGGAGCAATGTGTTTGTTCATTCCAGGCTTTGGCAAAGGTAAAATGGTGAGAGCGAAATATGAGGAGGAGCAGGAACAAGAGCATGAGCAGTATCTGGATTCTGGAAACAGAAGCTATCTGGAGTCTGGAAGAAGAAGCTATCTGGATTCTGGAAAGAGAAGCATGGAGTTTGTGTCGCAAAAAGTGTCCATGGAGAGATTCGACTGTGGGTCTTGGAGATCATCAGCAGTCGCCAATTTGGAGGAGGATGGAGATGCTACTTCCAATATGTTTTTTGATCTGCCAGTCGAAATGATACGATGCAGCACTGTCAATGATACGGAATCCCCTGTGACAGCTGCTTTTCTGTTTGACAACAAGGATCGCCATATCAAAGGCGTGCTGAAAAATAGCAGCAGCCGTGGACAATCCAGATCCTCAACCGAATCTTCGACGACATCACGACATGTTCGATTTTCCACCTCATCTCCTACACTCAGCCCAACTTCTCCAACTTCTTGTGTCACGCCTCGTCTACGCAAAGCCAGGGACGAGTTTACTGCATTCTTAGAAGCACAGAGCGGATGAGAATTTAACAATCACATACTTCTCAGTTTCTCATTTTCAATTGATAGTACTTTACCGCTTGAATGTAAGTTTTGAGGTTTGATGTGGTTGGTGATTGATGTAATATGAGGTTATATATAAACAGACTTGTGTGGCATCGTCTTCGTGTTATTCTGTGTGATAACTCCAGTAACCATGTCTTCTCTTTAGTCTTTACACCCTGTTCTGATACAATGAGAAAATGTATAGTTTCTTTTTGTTGCCATTCATCTTAACTAAATCTTCTTTCCTTTCTTTTGAAGAAGGAATATCTTCTCTGGAACTGCATCTAATCTTGTCCGCGATACAAAAGCCAAAGGATGGATATCTACTACCTACCTGCCAAGTTTGTTCCTTTTACTTGTCTGGTTTATGTACCTGTAGATGTTTATTTCTTTATTTTCAATGCTTAGGTAAGTACACACATGCACAATAAATCAAAGCCAAGAATGAATCCATTCCGTGAAAACACAACATTACAACAGAATCAAACTCACACTCTTCACTCATGTTGCAAACATTGATCATTATTGTACACAAAATCAGCAAGCTAGACAGTAGTTACTGCTAATGCTATCACACTAAAAAAATAAAACCAGTCAGCAGAGCCAGCAAATAAAACACTAACATTCCAGCAAAGATAGCCAGCAAATAAGAGAAAAGAGCTTGATGGTCACACACATCTGACAGGAGAATGATACCCCTCTCCTTCTGCACATGCTTCCTTCCTGGCCTGTCTCCTTTCCCTCCCCACAAACTTTGCTTACTTTTTCTTCCCATATCCTTTCGCTTTTCGCTAACTCCACTTGGGTCGAGCATATGATACTCTTTACCACTTGCATGCATATCCTTCTGTAATTACTTCATTAGCTACTCGCTGACCCCTATCTTATGCTCCTTAACTTAAAATCAATATACATGGATCATCCTACTATGACTAACCATGCACCACACAAATATTAGGCATGATTAAGCAATCACTAACAAATTAATGCAGAACACTTCTGGTTGTATTCAAGATTTAGATGCTCAGCACAAAGGCAGTAAGAAATAACAAACATATGACGAACAGATCACTCGGTAGCTATTATCAGTGAGGGAAGGAGGGGGACACTGGGCAGGGTAGTTGTTGTAGTCAGATGATGATGAGATGGCAGGATGACCGAGTCACGGTTTCTCAGAGTTTGGCCGCACTGAGAGTGTCTGGGGCAAGTAATTAAGTGGTCATTGGTGAGGCCAGCCGCCTGCATAAATGAGTGTATGACGGTTGGACCAACCAGTCGGAAACCTCTCTTCACCATGTCCTTGCTTATGGACTCTGATTTAGATGTCTTGACGGGCATCTTGTTTGACCACTTGTATCTAGTCTCTATAGGCTTGTGATTCACAAATCCCCATAGATAATTGTCAAATGATCCGAATACCTTCTTCATCTGTGTGTCAAACATGATAACGAAAACCAATTGAACCTTCTGTTCATACTGCTGCTTATGCATAATGAAGGAATGAGCAAATGAGAGAAAGAAATTACCTCAAGTATCCTTTTAGAATTGTCCACTACTCCACGCACTTGGCTCAACTCTATACCACAATCAGTACTGATTGAAACCATCTTCTTTTCAGTAAATTTCGATACAATTTCCGCATCGAATCCTGAAAATGCAGTCCTTAGGTCTTCTCTTTTCCGCAAGACTGAAGTCCAGTCTGATCCCACTTGTGCACCAGTCAGAACCAGCAATTCGAACAACAATCTGTGCATTTCATCCCGGAATTAGTACACCAAAAATTTAGCTAGACAAAGAACAACAATCTGTGCATTTTATTTAGCCTTTCCCAGTAAAGCAACTCAACAAAGATATAAGTACATAGCTAACCAAGAAGAGATACGTACTTATCGTCATGAACAGCTACTCCCCATTCTTCGTCGTGGTAAGCCACATAGATCGGATCTGCAAAATTTATGCATACAGAAATCAAATTTTGTTCACCGAAGAATACATGCCATTCACAGGATTACTGAATGTTTTCAAGAAATCAAACCTGAATTAGGAGTTATAAAACTGCATCTCTTCTCTGTTGATTGAACTGCATTAGAGACATTAGTAGTATCAGCTGGAACGACTTTCGTATTTGATACACTCTTCTTCCTTCCGTAATGTGCAATTCGCATTTTCCTCTGTTCTTGCAATATGTTCACCTGCTCCCTTCTGGCAGCAGCAATGGTTCCTGGTGCTTCCACAATCATAGAAACAGATCTTTGAAACTTCGGCGTGGGAGGCCGTTGTTCCACAGGCTTAGAGTTAGTAGCTTTGACGACTGGTTTGTCGTGTTTGCTCTTCTTTACAGCAGGAACCAGCGTAGGCGACCTCGGGCTGGTGGCAGGGAAGGAATTGTGCCTCTCTAGTAGAGGAACACGGTTACGGTTAGGCTGCAGAACACCGCAAGTGCTATCCTGCTTCTGCAATCTTGGCTTCGAAGGCGAATACATGATTGTTTTGGTCTCAGTTAATGAGTTATGAAGTGAGATATGATCACAGTAAGGCTGAGAATGGGTAATTGAGAAGAGTTGATGTCTAGTTTTACAGGGTGGATTATATGGGATTGGATCAAGAGAGGTTTATATTTATAGAAAAGGAAGGATGTAGGGACAAAATTAATAAGATAGAAACATCAACAGTGGGATAAATAGTTGTTAAAGGAACATGGGGGGAAAGTTGGTTGCTTTTCTGCCATTTAGTTATTTGGACACTTGTCAGGAAAATATATTAGTTGTTTTATGCATTTGTGTGCAAATAATTTGCTACTACTACTATGTAACATGCCAGTTCATTTATTGGTTTAATAATTTTCTTGAATTTATGATGATATTACTCTATATTCAACTCTGTACTATTTGATGGGGAGAAGATTCACAGTAATGTCATGAAATCGAGAGTTAATAGTTGAAGATTCTGGATACAGATTCTAATTAGTCTAAAGCATGAAATCGTGTCTTGATATTGGAGATTTTGCAGTAATTAACTTCCTCAGCAGTGAACTGTGCCTTAAGTTAAAGGAGACTTTTTTTTTTTTTTTTTTAAAACGGCTAAAACATGATTCAAACTCCCAGCTTATTAATTGGAGGTGAAGCGTCTTACCAACTGAGCTGCGACTTCATCGTCAAGTTACAGGAGACTTAAGTGCGTAGAATCAACAATAAATGGTCATATTCTCGATAGTCTATACGGAGAACCAAATCACATGGTTTGTTTTCAACTACAAGATCACCTGATGGACGAGCATTTCTACTCATGCATCAGTTTGCATCAAAATAAAGGTGCCACTGCGAGTCCCATACTCCCCAAAAAATGAAGCTGGAGTGAGAGTGAAGGCTTAGGATTCAGATTCTGCTGTTGCTTTTTGCCTTTAGTTTACAACTCCACCAATTATAGTTCACTTTTCCTCCATTTCAGCCTTAGCTTAACTCTTTTTTTTTTTGGGTTGTGTAAAGATGTATTAAGTCTTAAACGCCAACGTCAAGGTCCAAAAACGGGATTATAGAACCAGGAGGAGACTGTCAAAACTCAAAACATTCCATTTCCATTCAAACCATAGCCTAACTAGCTAAATGACCATTTGTTAATCTATGTCTATCTTCTTAAAGTCAACCTCCCAGGGCATATGAAGTAGTGCCTTTTACTGGTGTTCATTATATGCTCTAGTAAACCTCAATGAAAGACACGATTGGTAACTCAATCATACTAATTAGTTCAGCCTATCATACATATCTCCCCTTACCTACTTTAAGAATATTGCAGAAATATAAATGTCGGAACAGATTGAAGTTTCTTTTTGGGATCAAGAGAAACAGCTAGGATAAAAGAAATCTTGAACTGCAAGAAAAATCTTATCATTATGTGATTGAGATCTGAAAAGTGCAATATAAACAAAATCACTTTTCTTGATGAAAAAGATTGTGAACTGTATTTCAGCTCTAATCATAAATATCTTCACCTAAAACACTCCAATTCATTTAGCACTATTGATCGGTCACCTTATCAGGTAATTCCAACTTATTTAGGTCAAATAAGTCATACGACTATAATAAGTCTATTTGGTAAATGTCAATAATATGGCTGGTTTGATATGAGAAAACATGTACTACCTCTATCAACGTTGCTTTTTAAATATACTGTGAATTTTAGTTATCGATTAATCACCTTATGAGTTCGTTTTTTAGCATAAATCGAATAAAGAAAATAGAAACGTGCAATATGGAAGCTGGAAACGGGCACTGAACTCAACAACCGGATATATTCCTTTCGTTATCCTGAGGATAGTAGTTGGGTAAGAAGAGAAACAGGCCATGTGCTATACCCACATAATGGCATGGCATCCAATAATGAGAGGAGAGACATCACATTGCATTCTAAAGACAATTTTAAGCCCAAGCATATCACATGATTGGTTGTACCATGTGCTTTCATTCTCTTTCCAAGCCAATACTTATGCCACTAGCTAGGTAGGGTACATTGGCCCTTCTCTAAGACTCTAACTCATCTCTTCTTTATCAATTTGTTTTTGTTTTTCTCTAACAAGCTAGCTAACTTCTTCCTTTTCCTCCCTTCTTGGAATGTCACCTTCTGATAACTGACAATGATCAATAATTCGCGGATTAACCTCTAGCAGGTCGCTAATCATCGGTTAGGCAGGCAATTAGTACTGTCTGTTGCACATGCATCTCTCTTTCCCACGAACCATCGATTCTTCACCAATTGCTTGCGAATCAATGTACGATGTGAATGATTGATTAACTCTCCTCCAAACCTTATCATGGAACTACATGTTTTTGCATCCACAATGTACCTACACAAACATATTTTTTCCCCATAAATCAAATGGTAGTTTAGCCTAATTGTAAATTGTGTTACATTAGTCATTAGGCATTAGTCGTTCTCCCTGATTCATGACGTCCTGCTCCTGCATTACACGTTCTTGATTCTGGAGTAGTATCATGTATAAGGCAAGACTTAGAAATCTGTTCTAAGTGAACAGAAAATTTGATTTGGAAGTTGGAAGTTGGAACAGTTACAGCTGATATATAAGGATAAGAGATTGAGTGAAGGACAGAAGCTAGCTACAATGTAGAAAAATTGCATTTGTGAACTTTTATCTTTCAGTTGATAAAGTTGCTACAAATTAAGTCCTCCAAGGCAAGAACTCGTTTCACCTATATTTCATGAGCTGTAATAGGTCCGTACGACGTCCATTATTGGAGCTCTGCATATTGGACATTTGCCACTGCCCCACTGCAATTCTTGAGCACATTTGAAACAAGTGCACATGTGTCCGCATCTGTACAGAATTAGGAAGATGTGAATTAGTAAACTTGCTAATTGCAAAGTAGATATAGAAATTTTTAAGTTTTTGTTAGCATGGTACCTGTAGAGAAGAGAATCAACTTGGAGTTTGCAGCAAACACGACACATTGCTCCTACTTTCTTCTCGTCTGCAATTAATTCATTGTAAGTATTCAATCTGTTAACCGTGTAATTGCATCCTTTATTATCTATATCTAATAAAGGCTTATTATCAGAACGCAGACACGTTACCTGAAGGATTCACTGCTGATGAAACTTCTCGCTTGATGGACCATTGTAATTTGCTTTGCATATTCACGCAGGATTTGATCGTGCTTCTGAGTTCAGACATCTCTAGCTGTAGTTGCTCCATATGTCGTCTCAGGTCATATACGAATTCCATTTCCTAAAACCATCAAATTTTTTATTTCAACTTGTTGAAAAACTATAATGAGTCTTTGTGTGAAGACAAAAAAACTAAAACTAGTCTTACAATTGCAGGAATGGAAGAGCTTCGCAGACTGTCCTGAGAGTAAAAATTGGACCCCAAAGACTGTTGTGGGGAAGGAGATGCAACAAAATCGGCTGCTTCATGACTTTGATTTTGGGGCCATGATTCAGTTGGTGAGGCTGAGGTAATGTAATCATCACACTCATTATATTGTTGTCCAACCGAGCTCGCAGCTTCTTCATATTCATCAAAATAGTCGCCATACCGCTCCCTGTCTTCTTCTTGCTTGTGATCCTCCTTGTTCTCCACTTCTTCTGTTGCAATTGCTTCCTCTTCCTCCACTCTAATTTTCTCATCGTGCACATAGACTTGGTCTTCTCGTGTCTGATTACTTTTCGTAATTTGTGGTCCTTGAGACCTGGATAACATCACCCTATCTATTTGATCTCTCAGACCACTGGAGAGAAAACTTGACACACTTTTTCTGTGTAATTTTTTTCAGAGAATCGAGCCAATGTCAGTCTGAAGTTGGAGTCTAAAAATAAAAACATATTTGAATTATAAGTAAAAGCAAACCTTCCAAGGAGTGAACGTATCTCTTCGTTCTCCCTGTAAGGATCAAGCATCTCTTGGTATCTTGCTTGCCTGAGGTCTTCCCAGTCACTGCGCGGGCGTGATACCTCATAAATCCAGTCTGTATTATTTCCTTCATCTGATTCTTGATCATCAGGGTTTAGTTCTTCCCAATCTTCATCCCCACCATGGCACACATCACTTACCCAGTACTGACAAGGTTGCACCGCCTGCAGATCACTTGAAGCCTCTCCTATGTCGTGACCTTGTGATTCGTCACTGTAACTAGTCAAGTCACATTTGATTCCTATTTGACCAGTGGCCTCCTCATCTTTGCCATGCATATCAATTCCATTACTCTCCATGGATTCTGTTCTTGTGGCAGGCTCAGACTCAACATTATTAAAAGTTCTTGCTCTCTCCTGAAACTCTACGAACTTGTTGTTTTTACGGTTGCTTTGCTGCCATATAAATGTTGACAGTGGAATCACATCATGTTTGTTATTTTCAGGCTGATGAGATTTACTCTGAACATCTTCTTTCCATGTCACCGAGTGAGCTGCCTCCTCTTCTTGGTGCTGATTCTCCTTAACCTTTTCCGGTGCAGGAGTATCATCTGTCAACTCCTTGTGACAGCTCTTAGTGTGAAGTGAACTCTCCGGAACACTAGGCTTGACTTTTTCCCTGCAGATAATCACATACCGCAAAATATTGCATTTCAGATATTATGGCAGAATTCAGGTTGGAAAGAATATATAGGGTACATCAGTGTGAATGTGAAATAACACAGTTTTATCACTACAAAGTCGTTTGAAGGGCACACTTGAAGATCATGCTCTTGACTATAGAATGCATCATAAATTGATATAAACTATACCTGCAGGGCACACTTGCAAATTGCGACAATTTAGGTGGTTGGCCTGAAGAAGGGCCATTTATATGCCTACCTTCTTTGCCTTCGATACCTTGCCGCAGGAACTTAAAACGAAGCAATGCCTGTTCACATGGAAAGGATACATTTAGCTTGTAGTTTCTGAAGAAACAGAATGATACATTTCAAGTTGAGGAACAATCCTACACCTGAATACGGCCTCGATGGGAAAATTTAGAAACTGCTCCGCGTCCCACAAGTCCTTCCAGTTCCTTGTGCCTTTCGCGCTCCATGTGCATCAACAGATCAGTAAATGCTTGGCGACCCCTGATTCGTGGCGAGTTCACAACGGGGCTGAATGACCTTTGCTCCGGATGATCCAACGATGTCCTAACACGCGGCATTCCATTCTCAGAGACTAGTGCTGCATTCTGGTCGCAACGATCAACATGTTGCTCTTCTGTCAGTTTCCTGATAATATCAGAAACCCGAAGCCTGTCTGTTTCCGTAGCATCAGAGCCCCTGCAGCTGCTGCTACGTATAGATGGAGGCCCGCTAACAGCCATCCTGTCAGGTTCCCAATCCCCAGGCTCCTCCTCCTTGCTGGACGTATTGTTGTCAGGGATAACAACAGGGCTGTTGTTCGTGGTGGCTGTGGTGGTGGTGGGACTGTCGTTTTTATTGGTACTATATTTCGCCACAGCCTCGAAGCCTCTCCATTTACGAACAAGAGACGATACACCACCTTCGGAATTGTGAGCCGCACTCTCGGACTTTGTGTCATCCGCTTGCTGCTGGTTGTCAACAGAACCAAAAATTTCTCTAGCTCTTGCCCACCTATTCTTGCCCGGCTCCTCAGTTTTCGTCTTCTTGCCATTACGATCCTTGCTTTCACGAGGAACAGTCACTCTATGACCCTCGTTGCTGTCATGCTGGATGGTAGGCGGTGGCCAATGAGGCTGGTGAACCCATAGATCAGTGTAATCCATATGATTGCTAACATTCTTCTCGTAACACCGAGCGCCTCGATGGGCATGAACGTGCCCGAACGGGTTAGGTGTGGCAGCGAATTCGACCTGTGAAGAGGCCATCATGTTTGCTACCAGCAAACAAAAACTAGGCAACAGTTCCAAGAAGAATAAAATGTGGCTAATGGAACCAATAGCAGATATGGAAAGAGGCCATAGAATGAAGAAAAGGAAAAGTTGCTGGAAATCTCCGTTGGAGAAAGAGGGTTGGTTCATTCATTCATTGATGAAGAACAGAGATATCTTCTTGAACATTGGTGTTAATTTTGTGGGAAAATGGAATTGTGATTGGTTGGAAAGGAAGTTCGTTTGATTGGGAAAAAGGAATGGTAATAATGAGCGGGAAAGAAGCTTGAACTGAGGGAGGTGAATGGACAAGCTATAGGGAAGGGAAGGAGGTGTAAATTAGATGACATCCATTCAATTACCTTTTCCCATATTTTATCTTTTTTTACCCTACTTCGATAATCAAGACTAATAGTAAATTACATCGCCATTGTTGCATCTATTACAATTCTAACAATTAATCTATCGAAATTCAATTATTTAATTTAATGTCATATTTTCCCTTATATATTTTATTGCCACATGAAAATTTATATGTTGATTAAGTATGTGTACCTTCATACCTTACAACTTAAAAAGCACTTATCAACTAATAATAACAACGTATTGCAGTTTAATTGGTAATACGTTTCATCTTTAACTAATAAATCGGGGGGTTCGAGTTACTTTTATTGCATTAAAAATGAATAAAAATCAACTAATAATATTTTTAAATGTATTTTAATTGTGTTTAAAGTTTAGTAAGTGTTTAGGTTTGGCTGAACAAAAGAGGTTAGACTAAGTTAAAAGGAGTAAAATGTTAAGATTAAAAAATTACAGTTGAAAAGACAAGTTAATAACATCTTTATTTAATAAGTTAATTAAACAATTACACAACCAAGACAAGTTTTCATAATCATTTGTAAACACGACCTAATTATCATATCCCAACAAATCTTGTTGCAATTGATTATTTCAGAGGAGTGACATATTCCGTTTCTCATATTTTAATTACTATAATAAACCAAAAACTTCAACTACGAATACCATATATATACTTTCCTGAAGGTACGTGGTTCCTTATAATCGGTAGCAATCCACCAACCATCGTTCTGGATAAACCAGATACACGTATAGGGTTCATTGTCTAATCTACATTCTCGAGCAAGATTTCTGTTAAAGACAGAATGAGAAGCATTCTTGATATTATCCCATTGGAATCGGCAAAAGTAGTTGGTTGTCTTCCAGAAGTTCATTTTAAGAACCCAACTGAACTCTTGATTCTTGTGCAATGTACGTCTCATATCATCATCTTTTGAGTAGCAATGACAATTTAACGGAGCATCACCCGAAAAGCTGTTCACAATGAACACCTGAAATTTAGTGCCTGGTGAGAAGTTAGGCGAAATAACATTTGCACCCATAGAATCATTGCGTGATGTTGTTGTTGGTGTATGTGTTACAAAGGTTGAGGATAAAGCAAGATCTACATGTTGGATCAACAATACAACCAATATGGTGGTATTTAAGATGATACTAATGTCTCTCTTCATACTGAATTTTTTTTTTTAGTGTTTTGTGTGAACTTGTACATTGTAAACGTTAAGTATTTATGCACATAACAGGAATGCAATATTAACCTTTTTCAATTACCATAATCTTGTTACTTTTTTTTACCAGTAAAAGATTATGAATTATACACTTTTATATTTTTATATGGTTATACACACAAAATATTAAAAAGTTGCCTTAATGGACAAGCTATAGGTAAGGAGGTGTAAATTAGATGACATCCATTCAATTACCTTATCCCATATTTCATCTTTTTCCCCTACTTCGAAAATCAATACTAATGATAAATTACATCACCATTCAATTCAACTATTAAATATTAACCTATTGAGATTCGATTATATTTTTCCCCATATATGTACTTTTATTGCCACAGAAAAATTCACATGTCGATAAGTGTATCATGTTTTAATTGTGTTTAAAGTTTAGTAAGTGTTTGGGTTTGGCTGAACAAAAGGGGTTAGACTAAGTTGGAAGGAAGGAGTAATATGTTAGATCAAAAAATTACAGTTAAAAAAAAACAGAGCTTTAATAAACACAACCTGATACCATAAACATAAGTGTTCCTCGCTAATATACCATCTTTTATTTAATAAGTTAATTAAACAAATACACAACCAAAATAAATCATAATCATTCGTAAACACGACCTAATTATCAAATCCCAATAAATCTCGTTGCAATTGATTATTTCAAAGGAGACATATTCCATTTCTCATATTTTAATCACTAAAATAAACCAAAAACTTCAACAATGAATCACCAATTATATACTTTCCTGAAAGTACGCGGTTCCTTATAATCGGTTGCAATCCACCAACCATCGGGCTGGATAAACCAGATACATGTATAGGGTTCACTGTCTAATCTACATTCTCGAGCAAGATTTTTGTTAAAGACAGAATGAGAATCATTCTTAATATTATTCCATTGGAATCGGCAAAAGAAATTGGTTGTCTTCCAGAAGTTCATCTTAAGAACCCAACCGAACTTCTGATTCTTGTGCAACGTACGTCTCATATCATCATCTTTTGAGTAGCAATGACAATCCAATGGAGCATCACCCGGAAAGCTGTCCATAATAAACACCTGAAATTTAGTGCCTGGTGAGAAGTTAGGCGAAGTGACATTTGCACCCATAGAATCGTTTGGTGATGTTGCTGGTGCTTGTGTTACTACGGTTGAGGAGAAAGCGAGATCTACATGTTGGATCAACAATACAACCAATATAGTGGAACTTAAGATGATACTAATGTCTCTCTTCATACTGAATTCTTCTTTTAGTCTTTTTTTTATTTTGTGTGAACTTGTACATGGTAAACGTTCAAGATTTATGCACACAACATGAATGCAATAATCTTAACCTCTTCAATTACCATAATCTTGCTATCTTTTATTACCAGTAAAGGACTATGAATTATACACTCCTATATGGTTATACACACAAAGTATTACAAAGTTGTCTTAATTCATGTCTACTCAAAGTAGTCTTTATTTATTTTCCATACTAGCTCTATGTGCACATATACCACGTTTAAAATATTTAAATATAATATTATTCAGAAGTGAACTACATTAACCATCTTCAAATCCTCAAGAGCGGTTTGAAAAACAATTGTAATCGGTCAATTTGGCTCGATAAACAGTGATTTGGCATAAAATACAATTCAAATACCCTCCATTTCAAACACAATTTCACCAAAATCCATTTAAATGCCCGCTCAAATTATATACCAATCAGCCCCTGAAACTCTAATCATTGACACGTAAGATTCCACTAGCAACAAATTCAATTAAATTTTCAATCTCCAACCATCAAACTCTATTATACTCAACTTTTTATTTTCTTTTCTCATTTCTTTTTTAACTACACTATTATTTTCTCTTCAATTTTGAAAAACTTCATAATTCATATTTATAGTTTGTAATTTTATTTATTTTTATGTGAGCGTTTACTTTTACCTTATGCGTGTAGTTTTTAGTGATTCGAATATATTAAACTTTAAAATTGATGTTCGGTAAATAATTTATTAATTTTTGAAATATGTAAAAACAAACATTACAGTACATAGAAATGGGAAATAATTTTTTTTTAAAAAAGGAGAAAGGTAAACAACAAGATAATAGAACTAAAAGAAAATGGAAGAAGGATTTCAGAAAAAAATTAAAATAAAATTAAAACAACCATTAAATCCGTTTAATGACTATCATACAGTTTTGATAATCAAACCTGCTCAAACCCCCAATGGGGGAGATAATGTGATTTGATAGATGTAAGAACCGCAAAATTCCTCGTGTATCCGAGAATTAATTTAATATAAATTATTATTTCGCTCGGGCGAAAATATTGATTAATTACATTGAGTCGAAGTAGAAATTTAAACGCCGAACGTATTGCCATAAATTGTTAATTACTATTATATTAATAAAATAATAAAAAATTTATAAAATAAAAATTATTTATTTTTAATGGCTTGAGTTCGACTCAAATAGTGCCCGAGAATCGATTTCGCATTTTTTCGAATTTTATTTACGAGTCGTTTGGAAGCCAGAAGAAGCCAGGTTTATATAACGGTAGAATTACCAAGATACCCTTGCCTCCTTCTTCTCCATTCTTTTCCATCAGGGCCATTTTGGTCAATTTTCTTCTTCCCCAAACCGTGCCAAGCAGCATGTTCTTTCCAATTCAACCGTGCCATCCGCCCGTTTTTTTTTTCAATTAGTCGTGCCAATCCGCCGCCTACACCGCGTGGCTCGATGCACGCATGAGTCACTGGACACGCGGTGCCTTCACCACCTCCAGCCGCCTCCAATCCGCCGCCCTTGCCCTATAAATACGGGCTCCATCTCTTCTTCCAACTCCACACCACAATTGCTCCTCTTCTCCTTTTCCCTCTCCTCATATTTCCACCCCCTGCCGCCCTATCTCCACCCCTACTCCACCACCGCCCGGCCACCACTCCTCAACCGCCCTCAATTGCCGGATTAAGTGTCGTTTAATCGACCAATTTTTCCGATAAGTCTCCCGTTTATTTTTCGATTTTATTCGAATAAGGAACGGGAAATTGAGTTATAATTAATTGCAGCCTCGTACCACCCGTCACTACCATCTCGACTACCGACCTCGCTCACTTTCCCGCACGCTCGCACGCTGCTCGGTTAGTGTCACCTTTCTCTCGTTTATTGTCGTACTTTGGGGAATTAAATTATATCGTTATACTGTTTAAAGTATTGCATAGAGTAGCCAATAATATTGCATACTGTATATTGCGTGACTGAGTTGGATATAGTGTCGACTGGCCGTCGACTATAGAATGGTTGTCGCAGGTTGCGGACTGTTTGTGGAGTCTAAGTTATACTGTATATTGTTGGGTTGCGTGTAGACGTTGACTGGCCGTCGACTAGGGATTATAGTATAATAATACTGCTGGTAGTATTGAACGGTTGAGATTAATGCGTAGTCACTCGACTACATACTGTTATAGGTCTGATAAAATACCGGGATAAACTTGTTATTGTTATCGGAATTTTGCACTAATAAAGGGCACATGTCGGATTTAATGTTTTTCGGAAAATTAAATATTTTATTAAGAGGAAATTATTTAAGATTAACAGGATAATTTAGGTTGCTAAAACAGTATTGATTATGTTGAACGCCGATTAATTAATTAATTAATTAAGAATGACATTGAATCAGTTATATGTATGACATAGGATTTTGCGAAATGATAAGCTTAGACTGTTTGGAGAAATATTGTCGGGAGTCTTTTAAATTATTTAGTGTTGGGATTAAGTAGGATTGTTTATTTACCAGGAATTACGAAGTCGCCTGACGTGCAAGATATCTACGGTGAGTGATTACGAGCTTTCGGCATCCGGCCCTGGAAAAGTTGATTCCGTTCCTTACTTGCCATTTCATATATGTTCATGTTATGTGCATGACTGTCTAACCCTGACTGCTGCCACCTGACGACAACGACGACTGACCCGGCTCGTTTACGAATTTCGATTTATAACTGTATAATCTATAGATGACATGTACTTAGGAATACCATACATGTATTGACTTGACATTCCATTAGTCCGGTTACTGATTAACATTGTACCCCGAGTCTATATACTGATCCTGTTTTACTGATCATGTTTACTGATCCTGTTTTACTGATCTTGTTTACTGATCTTGTTACTGATCCTCATAAACTGCATTGCACGAAAACTGTTTTCCTGAAAAAGCAACCACGCACTAAAAATTATTTTGGGAAACCGTCGACATCCTGTTAAGCTGGGTGATGTCACTTGCAGCAATCATGTCCTGTTACTGTTACAATCGCCGGGTGATGCCACCTGCAGCGATCCTGTCATGTTCCTGTTACTGTTAATGGTTTCCCCACTGTTCAAAAACTGCATGATCAGCGTGTTGTGTTGGTTTGCTGCACTGTTGCATTTATACGCATATTCATGCATGCTCGATTATCCTCACTGAGTCCTAGTGACTGACACTCTC
>JAYMSP010002790.1:0-22486 GCA_036897095.1 Plantago elongata
ATATATATAATATCATTTATAACTTTTATCTTTATTAATATAAAGTATAATCGAAATTGTTGGATTAGATGTACAAAAGCGCAGGTGAAAAAAAGTGTTATCTTCCATCGAACAATCTAACCTACAAACTACAACGTAAACCATAGGAAATGATTTTCATATCTTATTATGTACTAGCGTACAACATTCCTAGAAGAACACGAAGATAGATGGACCACATCTGTAAAAGCTATAAAGAGGTAATGTGTGTGACATGAGATCGTGAGTTGAAAAAAATTGAAATATTATTATTTTGTAGTCAGTTGTTGAAAAATATGAAAGATGTATTAAATAAATTGTGAAATTAATGTTTAACTGGTGAAATACCACTTTAACAGAATAATGGAAAAATTATTATATTATTTAATACAACACTACCTATTTGACAGTATCATATTTATATCCATGTTGACTTTGAATAATACCTGGGCCGTAGGATAAATGTTTTAAAGCCCCATCGGTATCAAGAGATACTGGAATCACAATTTAGCCCAACAAAATCCAGTGGTCCAGAAGTAAAGTCCCATCACAAAATCAATCCCGAATCAAATGTAGTTGTTTAATGTGGTCCAAATAGATGAGTTGTTAATTAGACTTAACTACAAGTTCAAACTACTCATTAGAAAACTGTATCCAGGATTTGACATTCAAGTTTATGAAATTAATTATGAGATTTGACATATATAATTCCCAAGCGTCACAGTTACCACGTAACCTATGTACAAGCCGCATAATTTACGGTGTCATGGAATAATGCGAATCGAGCCAGCATATAGGCCCTTCTCGTATGCCAAAATATTCATTTACATTAAAATATCTCACATTTCTTGTGAATTGATCTCGCCTCTTACTTAGGTGATGGTCCGATTCTAGCTTTTAAGGTGTGTCTAGCTTCATACATACTGATACTAACTTATAGTGTTCATATTCGATATGTTGAAGCTGGCCTGAAGATGATTGGTTCAAAATTATAACCATAACTAGTTAATAATAATTTATTTTTGCTGAACAGTTATTAACTATAATCATAATCGTAACCGTTTAGCAACCGACTGATTACAATTATAATAGGTTCGATTACGGTTATGATTAAAAGCATTAAATTTTTTATTATTTTTTTCTTTAAACTTGAATATTCTATTTTTCGAGCATAAAATTTTTAAATCTTCATATACGCACTTTGAAACATCCATTTTGAACGAAAATTTGTACGGGCTCATATTTCTGGCCGATAAATCTGATTTGAATTCGAATTTAATTTTTTGGGCCCGAAAAATTATTTAAAATTTATGTTTGCATACAATAATACATAAAAAAAATGTAAAATGGGGAAAAATTATGAAAAATCCCGAACGAACGCAGGGTTCCATATTCGTTTTCGTGATTGCATTGTATATAATGTGATTGGATATCGATTGAATAATAAAGTAAACCGGAGAATATAATAGAATAGAACAAATCATCGATGATAGATGTAAATTGCATCAAAAGGTGCAATAGTAGATGTCATTTACATAATTTAAATCCTCATAACGAGTCAACATTCATAAAGTCTAAGAAAAACACAACCTAACACACAATAAGCTAATAATATGTATTTAAAATCGGGTTCCATTTACGAGATAGATTTAAATGCAATGCAATGGATTGATTGTCTGTCACAAACTAAATAAGCAGCAAAACTCAGTCCCATTCATACAACCATAAACTACGATTTCGAACAACAATTACTGAAAATCCATAAATCCAATGCTGGACCAAAAATCCAAGAAAATTGGAAACCAGAAATCCAAGAAAATTGAAACCGGAGTGAAATTGCTCGAGCTGTGGAGAAGACGATGAATTGTAACCGGAGATTCGGAGAAGACGAAATTGAGAGAGTGAAGAAGAACCGAAGAAGGAAGACGTACCTGGAGTAGCCGGAGAAGACGAAGCAGACGGGTGGAGAAGACGACCTGCAGGCCGCACTGCCGCAGGAGCTATGGAGAAGAAGATGATGTAATTTATTTATTTTTTGAGTTTTCACGGTAAGTTATTATTTTTTTTCAAAATAACCTAAATTTATGGTTTTCGGTTTTTTATAATCGAACCAAAACCGATCAATAATTATTTCGGTTCCGGTTTCTTATTATTTAAATGGTTACGGTTATGGTTGTAATCAGAATCGAAATTATTGTTATGGTTTTTAACCAACCATTTTCATGCGTGTGTTGGGGGCTGGAATATCATATATATTTTCTCTGTATGTATTTCTTGAAAAATCGACATGCCAAAAATAGCAGCGGAGGGAAAAAGGAAGAATTACTTTTACATTGTTGAATGGTTAACAAACTGTTTTTATATAGTTATACGCCAAGTAATAATGATAGCTGATATGGTAACTAGTAGTGTTGCACGGGGTTGAAAATTCTTTGTCCGGGGGATAATATCATCTGGGGATCGAACTGCATTTTCTTTTGCTCGAAAGTCTTCCATTTTCGACCAAACTGCTTTATCCACTCTTCTTTGGATTTGTAATTTGGAAGATACTGTTTCACCTCAATCCCTGCTGTTTCACAGTAATGTAGTATCCTGCTGTTGAAATCGTCGTAAATCTGAGAATCACTAGGTGGACTCGTGTGTAGTAGTGCCAAATGGTAGAAGACGATTTCGTCTGGTACAATTGCAGACATGCGATCGTCCCATCTGTTCAATTTTCAGCAAGTGTTAGGAACTAGCTAAGTAATAAACATCCGAATGAAGCAAAATTTTCGGGTTGGGAAAAATGAGCTGTACTTGTTTCGGTTAAATGGATAGAAAATAAACATGCCCTCGGTCTCGTTACTAATTTTGGGAAGCATGTCGACCAAAACATTGGCATTGAAATCAAAGATGCGCGACTTTGGTATGAAGAGGTTCAGCCATGGATGAGTTTGCACTGGCCCTGTCACATTGTCCAGATTCCCGGCTCTTTCAAGAAAATCGCTAAAGGACACATCTGTGTCGAATCCATATTCCTCTATGTTGTTGTTCAACTCTCTCAGCAGCTTCTGAAATTCCAGGTCGATTGTATGGGCGGATTGGTTGTTGTAGTATTTGACTAGTTCAATGCAATACAAAACACTATGTGCCTTCACCAGTGAAGCAATCTTCAGAGGGTTGGTATTTGTGTTAAACAATGGTCTCCATGAACTTATACTCGACTCGTCTGTGAAAAGCAAGCCTTCCACATAATCGAACGCACTGGTGGAGATTAGTCGTTCTTGATCTCTTGAGAAATCATTGAAATTACCATAAATCACTCTCGCCCATTTCACCTGTATAATATAAATTTCTGTGAACACACGCGAAATCAAGATTGATTAAAATACTAGCGTTTATGAAATAATATACTCTGGTTGGTGCTTTCTGTAGAACAATTCTAGCTCTTGTTATGATGCCAAATTGTCCCAAGCCTCCTAAAACCCCGAAAAACAGGTCCGGGCTTTTGTCTTTTGAGCAAGTAATGAATTCTCCCTTACCTGAATCAGACATATTTTGAAAGTAAATACATTATCTTCAAAATGATGGAACATGCCAACAACCAAAATTCACTTAAGACAGAACTTTTTTTTCTAGATTACAATGGAATATTGAACAATTATGTCATTTAGATTGGTTTGTCTTACCAGAAAGTAATGTGTATGATTAATGTTCGACTGGTGATGATGCCAAAGCAGTTATAAATACAATGAAACGTCCACATGTAAACTTACCAGTTATAACATCAAGTTCAAGAACATTGCTAATTTGCGGACCATGTGAGAACGACTGTCCACCAATTCCTGCATTCGAGAGCGTTCCTCCAACAGTCACGTACAAATAATCGGTCCAGGAAACAGGCGCAACGCCATGTTCCAGGGTGGCATGCAGAACATTGATCCACAGTTCCCCACCACTAACATCTGCATAATAACCAGACTCATCATTCCCAAAAACTCTTGTTCCACTCCCATGTTCGCTAAAAGAAGTCATGTCCACCACTACACCGTCACGTGCCATGGCTTGTCCACGGACAGAATGGCCACGGCCTTTCGCAGCAACAGTGAAGGGAGTGGAAAGATGGTTGGACAGTTTGATGAGGTTCATGATTTCATTTACGGATGAAGGATAGAGAACGGCTGATGGAATTTCGTGCACCAGGTTTCCGTAGTCCGATGAGCCTGATTTTATGGCTTCAGAATCATTTCTGAGTCTGTGATTGAAATTTACATTCTGTGCATTTATTGCCAATGTGATGTACAAAAGGAGGCTTATTAGGATGAAAAATGTTGAACTTGAAGAGTTAGTATTGAAAGATTTGGCCATGTATGGATTATGTTCTAAGACGCTCTTATGAAGATTTAACACTCTGCTCAGTATCAAAATGTGTAGGAATAACTTAAGACTTGTGTTGATTTCGTGATATGCTTCTGGAGAGGACATTTATAGGCACAAAGTTTGGCCTAATTGGGGATGTTTACCTTTGGGGTTAGTTAGGAAAATTGGTCCTTTTCATGGTTCATTGGTTTGTACATGAATACCTAGTATATCTTTTCTTAACAGTTATGAAACAGAGATCTATTTACATTGTTAAATTTGTCTCGGATAAAATAAACTCACGGGGATCCTTGGAGCAATAATTGCGTGCGATAGATAACATATGTCAGATGTTGATATATTGACTGAAAATAATCAAGTCGACACTAATTCTGAACCTTCTATAGTCAGTTAAGGTGTCGCCTTGACTAATGTTAATTACCTATTTTAATTCAGTAGATTAAAACTTCAACGGTTGAGATCAAATAATCTACTAACTTCCGCACTAAATGTTGTCATAAAGTGTCGCTCGTGTCGCATGAGCAATACGTGTTACTTTAACTACATACATCGCTTAAATATATTTAAAATATATATTTTTTAATATCATTAAAAAAATTCTTCATATATTCAATACCCCATTAACAAAATTAAAATCTTTAAATAAAAAATTAAAATTAATCATTAAAATTAAATTAAAATATTCTCTAAATAGGAGATTAAATAAAAATTAATAATTACAATTAAATTAAAATATTCTCTAAATAGGAGATTAAATAAAAATAAAAATTAATAATAAAAATTAAATTAAAATAAACAGAGAATTTTAATTTAGGTTCGTGTGAATATTGTCCACTTTTTCGTTAATCGTCAGCTTTTATTTTGAGTAATGTGAATATTTGTAATTAATTATAAGTTTTAAGATTATAATTCTATTGTAAATTATATAATATATGTTTTATTTTTATTTTTTAAAATTGATGAAAAGAATAAATTGAAATAACAAGTAGCAGTTGAGGGCGATAAAAAATGATAGTAGAAAATGATATGGAACAATGATAAAATGTGATAGAGAACAATAAATACATATGAGATGTTAATATATCAACTGAAAATAATCGAGGATTAACAGTAGAAACTCTGAACTCACATTCTGATATAGTTTTACTCATTCAGCAGATCTGAAGGATCATTGACTCTGACCAACGAATCAAGTCCTTATTTAACTATTTAAGGCAGGTTGATCAAAGAGGATTCTGATTGACTTGTAATGAAACCACTGTAGTCAGTAAATGAAAAAAAAAAACAATACATCTTTGGATCAGGATTCAGGAGTAAGTTTTCTCAAAAACTGCATTTGAAAACAAGTGATTCCTTTCATAGACAAAAACAACACATGTGTTAATAATATTAACCCGAAAGGGTGATTCAATTGGGTAAAAAGGAGGAGAATGAATTCAAGTGATGTGTCTTGAGTGTGAGCATGTCACACTTGATGCAGTTTATTTTGAATTTCTTGATTTGTAAGCTATTACGTGAACCTGTGAAGTTTTTAAAACGACAAACGCACATCCAAAGAATAGTGCATGCTAGTTCTCAACGTCACCCAAAAAAAATTAAATTCTTTTCATAGACAAAAATAATACATGGTTTAATAGTATCGGCATTTCACTTAAAGAAGATCATAATAATCTAATTTATATTCGGTTTATTTAGATAAGTTATTTACAAAGGTTATGATGAGACTTTTTTCTTGGTTTCATTTGTTAGCATATTATGCATAATTTTATTTAGTCGTCCGCGCCTCCGGGGTGATGATTCACCCTTCTTGTCCGCTCCAGGTTATCAAAAACTTCGCTTATACTGGTTCTACTCTTCTAGAAAGCAAGTAAACCTCGACGTTAGAACACATGATTTCTTCCAACAACTAGTCTAAATTTTGGAGTATATTCTCATATAAACATCTTGACCATATAAAAAGAAACATCTGTAGAATGAAACAAGCGGATAAAATTAACTCATAGCAGGCAATGAAACTCCTAGTAAACCAGTCTCTTATTAAAAATGACATGCTATAACTTTTCAAATCTTTTGTATGATCCCTAAGACGGTAACTTATTTCGGTCGAATAAGATGTATTTAGTCACTTACAGGATGATTTGACTCAAATACACATCATATGTTTTTATATAGAAGAAAGATGCTGGGCAGGAATTTTCTAACTCCCTTTCTTATCACAAATTAGTTTCTTTCAACGCACAGGTTTTCAAAACTCAGTCTATAATTCATCAATCAGATACTGGAAGATCTATTGATTGATGACATGAATAAGGAAGAAGTCTGAATTCTAATTTTGGTCTCACTTGTACAATGGAAATACCGCAATCAATCCATTAAAACCCAAATACTATAAATGTGTGAATAGTATGCAGAATGACATGTATTTAGTCTAATGATGTACAGTATTCCGGTGATTAAACAGAGCATGAAGATAACAAAAGGTGTCCTTACCAAGTTAGGCTTTTAAACGGTAGGGAACGGGCTCGGTTCGACCTCTACTCAGTTTGTAGGTATTCCAACCGAGGACCAGACTAATGATGTGAAAAAATATTGAATTCTCCATGAGTTCATGTAGATATTACATAGTTGTACGTACAGACCCAAGATTCAACTCCGGTGGGCAAACTTATACAAGCGAAGGGTTAGGAGGAGCTAACTGGGCATGACCCCAACACACCCCCAAAACAAAAACAAAAACAAAAAACCCAAATAGTTGGATCTCATCCTTTAGAGACTACGAGTGTAATAGGATAATCAATCAACAAAATGAACGCCCTAAGATGAGCAATGACTATTGAGAATGAATTAAATCGGACTGTTTTATTTCTCAACCTTTCTACTTGCTCCTACGGAACAAAGGTCGAAAAAATTTGAAAAAATATCAGTCAATTCAATACTGATGAAAAGTAAAGGAAAAAACCACATATTTCACTGGAATAAAGGCCAAAATGCTCTTTCTTTGGGGAAACATATTAGCCTGTAGCACTAGAAACTGCACAAAAAAGTGTCAATGCAGCCACTATACAGCTTAACACCAGCATGTTAAATAGCACAAACATATATTTAGAGCAAAAGGATTTGATGTTTTGCTAACAATACCATGGGCTACAATATTCTTAGCATTGTACAATCAGGCATTCAAAACTTCGGGATGAAAGTGTAGTATCTTTCCAGTGAAAATTTATGACTCCAGGCAACAAGTAACAGATACCACACTTACGCAGCAGGGACCTTCTTCCCATCTTCGATAAAGTAAATAGATGTCTCAGGGACCTGAAAAAAATTAGATTCTGCTTCAGTTTCATTTCAAAAAATTTAAGAAGACGGAAACTACTGTGAGAAAGTCAAATAATATGCAGGTTCAATTTGCAAAGTTGAAAGTTATATTGATGGAAACCCTCTCCAAAGAAGAAAGTACTTGGACTCTAAATGTCAGTCTACACAAACACACTGAGAATAAGAGAATATACATAAATTGCATTCGTTTATCCAGAAGAGCACAATCAAAATTAAGACTTTGGCATTAAACAACTTTGTTTCCAGAATTAAGTAATAGACAATTCTATTTAAATTTAGCTCCAGTTGGTATTAATTCCAACTTCTAATTACACATACGGCGCCCTTCTAACCAACACCCAACTCACCTAACTTATATTAAAAGTGCACAGTTAATTTTCTATGTGAGCTATTTTGCGCATGTCTCAGCATATATAATCATATCGTATATGAAGTCGAAACATGCACAGTTTATCTTACTCTGCTATTCAAAAAAAAAAAATTGACGGCAAGTTGATGCATTCCGGTTATGAGAAGCAAAGAATGAAACTTTTGGATACCACATTAAATAGCTAAAAAGAATGATAAGTGGATATAAGATTACATCGCGCCAGGTCTCTGTAATGAAGTCCACAATATCGTATGAAATGTCTCCTTGAACGTCGATTTGCTCCTTCTCAGTAGGGCCCTATCAGGAATCCAAAAGGTGGAAATATATCAGCTTATAGCTTTTAAACACCTTGTCTCTGAGGAATTCAGTGCCTGCAATGCAACATACCTTAACAACAGAAGCTCCAGTGGCGAACTTTTTCCCGAGTTTCTTTGATGCCTCATTCAGCTTAACTCCTGGAAGTTAAAATGTAGAATATTTAATGGAAAATAAATAAATACTAAAAAATATCATAAGGACAAATTATGAATGGGAAAATATTTACCGAAGAGCTCCAGGCCTTTTACAGTAGTAATACATTTTCTTTTATTACGAGTCATCTTTTCAATAATAACTTCAGGCTTCTCCTGCAATAAAAAAGCTCTTTATATAAAGTATTGGACAGAGAAAGTCCTCCTAGAAAATTATACTAGTATTGAGACATAATTAAAAAGATGAAGGGACGCAGTAATGTATATGCACAAGGCATAAGTGCAGCGACTTCCTGGCTTTCGACAAGTCTTGTCTCACTTTGCTAAATCTGTTATCGGCCTCTCCCAAGTTAATTGACAGGCATATAGAGCAAAAGTAGGAAACACCAAATAAGAGACACTAGAGGAGATAGAGGGCAGCACTCAACGACCAAGCCATAAGGACAGACTAAAACAATTCAAACATTCGGTAAACAGTATTGTGATCCATATAATAAAATTATGGAGAACTGCTTATCACACTACCAACCAGTTTGCTAAAGTAGGACAAGATATCTACAAGGTGCTGCGATTGACAATTAATTAACATTCACATGGATCAATGGATATCAATCTAACGCAGCAAGCTCACGTAGTTACCCTTAGTAACAAAATAGTAACCTGTTTGGTTAATAACATGAGAAGTCGAGTAAAAAAAACTCAAAGCTGAATGCAATAGGTCAGCAACAGTGTTGTTGAGACTATGCAACCAATATGAGGAAATTTGCACACTAATTCATCAAGTGTCACGGTATTGTACAAAACCAAAATTACGCATGAGTGTGGAATTAATATACTCGGGGAACTTTAAGCAAATTAACAGAGGAAACCATACTGTACCATCATACATGACACCCGTAAGGAGAAAATGTACCTTCTTCTTAACCTTTCCACCTGGTAGACGTTTCACCTCTTCTGGCTTGAGCTTCGAAGAACTGGCTGCAAGCAATTAGATTACATCGATTTAGCTCAACTTCAAATTGAAAAAGTGTAAACTATTTTAAAAATAAAATGTAACTGAACAGAAATCCACAAAACGCAGCAACCACTATATAATTCAAAAGACAGCTACTAACAAACAAAACCATGCATTCCATGAATAATCCAGCCTCATCTAGAGCATTGATTTGGATATTTCAATCACAGGATTCACAGCATTAGCAAAGACGAACACACCACATATACCATTAAATGAACACCAACAGAACGAAACAACACATATAAAATGAAATGAACACGAACAAGGTGAAATTGCATACCGTCCGAAATAGAAGTCGATTGCAGCTGATCAGACACTTGATCAGCGTCCTGTCCGGCAGCATCTAACCATGACAAACAGTCAAAATCAGTGCAAAGAATCACCTCATATCACAAAAATACAACTAACTAATTTTCAAATTAGGGTTTACGGATTGGTATACCTTTGACAAGATCCGGATAAACAGCGGGTGCGTTTCTGATCAACCATGGCTTGCATTTCTCGAAATCAGGTCCGAATTCGCAATACTCGGCAGGTAATCCGCAAACTCCACAGTATAGAACACGAACTGGCTGAGGCTTTTCTGCCATTGTTGATGTAATTGTAGCTGGTTTGAGCTGACACTGTGTATTGGGAAAGTATTGACGGTTGCAAAACTTTGATGCGACATCGTTTCAGTGGGTATCGAATAAGAGAGGGAATTGTGGACTGTGGAGTGACGAACACAGAAATTGGGCTGCTGATCGCTGAGCTAGAAAGTCCGTTGGGCCTGTTGATAGAGGCCCATGTATGAAGTGGGACGAAAAACTCAAAGTACTCTCTTGCACCAAATCTTCCTGTGGTTTCAGTGTGTAGTAGATAATTCAACTTGATGCTGAAGTTTAGTGATTTTAATCTTCAGTTGAGTATTTTATATGAACATAAACATGCTGCATTATATCTCAACTAATTTATATGGTCTTATTATCTATCAGTTTGAAAAATCAACTGCAGTTTAGCTTCGCTAAACATTATTCTAATACCCAATTGACAACTTTTAGTATAACGACTTTCATAGTCGAATCAATTTATTTCAATCAAATAAGGTGAAACCGTCCAATATATTGACACATCACGCCAAGAGAAATGCATATGTATTATCTATTAGCCTATTATACAAAATTTTATGCAATTTTCTTCATAATGTGCAATTTAGCTATCCTTTTAGGGTAGTTCTTTCGGCGTAAATTTGGAATTTGACAAAAAATGAGCAAGAAAGTTACGAAAGGGAAGAGGAAAAAGTGTAACGCCATAGTTGAAATCGGTATGTTGAAATGTGGGGAAGAAGCCAAATATTTCAATTATGACGGTTCGCAACACAAATAAGGGTTAAGTTGAAATGTAATATTACTTGAAAACTTGTCAAAATAACAATAACATCCGGACCATGGAGAAATCGATCATGCGGTAGGATCCTACTATACTAGTATCTCACATACTGCATACATATTTACGGAAGTTCTATAATTATTGGAGAATTCTACTATCGTGTTCAGTGTCCATGTTTGATTTCATAATATTGGAGAATTCTACTTCAAGAAGTAATATACACATTTACTTGGACATATGAATAATCACTTAATGTAATTGCTTTGAGAGAAATTTTATTTCAAATGTAGTTAAGAATTTGTAAGCGTTGTTATATAAAGTATGTAAGAACAATGTTTGTGAAAAGGCCCAAGATTTTAAATATTTGATTAGTGAAAAGTTATGATTGAGTTAAAGTTGCTATAGTAAATAAGAAAATATGATAAATAAGAAAATAAAGTGAAAATGACAGAGTAGGTAAAGAGATAATTACTTGAATAGCATATTATTGGTGAATTCAAAAAATCTTTTTTTAAAAAGAAAAATATTAGTAATTCAACTCTTCACTGGAAGCACAAGTGCCGCCACAAGTAGTATATCTAACCTTATATTCCACACTTTCACAACAACCAAAACAACCATAACAAATCAATTATAACATACCCAATGTTACCAAGAAAGTGTCGACCATATCATAATTCTGAGATTCGTCCTTAACTATCAACAAGACACACGGAAATCTCTCCCAATCTGCTAGAGAAGTTTTCTTCTGTATTTCTTTCCCACTGTTCAGCGAGCTCCACAAATTCCATATGATAAAGTCGAACGAGTCCACCAGCGAACTAATGGTTCCCTTAAAATTAGAAAAATTAGCTCGTTCCATATCGACCATTGCGTTCCACGTCACACATAAAAGGCATGATTATTTTCCTTTGATAGGTACTGCTTCTGCAAACTTCAGGATAGCGGACTCCACCTCTTTTGTAAAATAGAAATTACTTCAACTCGATTAAATTGTAACTAAACAAATAGAATTGAAACTTGCATCTCTATTAGTCAAATTCATATACAATCACTGTTGTCCTATACAGTGAATGTCAATATACTCTTTTATTTACTTATCAGCACATCAAATATCTAGCCGGTCACCTGACTCATAAGTACATATATCACCGTTTACAAGAAAGCTACATGCCTAAAATTGGTAGCAATTTCAACCTTTGTGTTCATTTATCCACTAAAATATTTCGCCAACATGAAATACGAAGAAGGAAAAAAAAAACTACCTTAGGTCATGTGCCATTGCATCCGTTGCCACAACCGAGCTTCTTATGATTCTGAAATTCAGACAAATGGTAATCGAGATTCCAAGGACAACATTATAATTGAATTTCTTTAATTAGCAAAGAAACCTGAAAGGAATTACCTGGTCAAATGAAATGCACTAACCGCCTAACCCCATCACCTAAACTTTACACATAGATATCTTGTCTCATACACTCCAATACATACCTAGACACTATATAATGCATCATAATTGCAAAGGAGTCATACTCTCAATTAAATCTACACTGAGCAACTAAGAACCCAACAACCCAAGTGCATGAACACCACAACTTATTTTCTCTTCAAGAAGAAGTTGCAGCATGTTTACTAAAACTAATAAAATGCAAATGAATCCAGTTAAACTAAAAAGCAAAGTGAATATACTTCCCACTCAGAGTTCATGGTATACACAAGACACAACTCATTTATACTACAAAATGGCTATCAATCCAAAGCAGAATGAGACGAATGTAAACAAGATGAACAATAAATACAAGTAGACATGGATGGACATGCAAGTTGTACATGAATAGGCCCTAATCCAAGTTTATATTCAAGAAAAATTGCTATGCATGATGGTGTTTTTGTATAGTATATAATTTCTCAGTAGTCAGTGCAGGGAATATATTGTGAAAGGTCAACTCATAAATATGTAAAAGGATGGACCAAAGTTGGATGTAACGTGAAATGTTAACTTACAAGTATGTAAAAGGATGGATCATGAGTTCTTCACCACCAATGCTCTATCTGGATACTGAAGTAGAAGTATGCATACTTTGACTGACTAATATAATGAAGAGACAGATTGCCAAATTTTCTATTCTATCCTATGCACTTTACTATTTCCTTCTTACATTTACAACTTAATAACATGAAGTGCATTTTAGCTAGGCTATGAGCTGACAAATGATCGCCAAACATAGCACCAAAAGCCTATCGAAAGAGATACATGCATCTAATAAAATTATTCAACAAGTAGGCATGTGATCAGGCGATGCATATTTTGATTCAGTTACGTATGGATAACCTCAACAAGTGAGTGAGCTAATTGTTGATCTGGTATTTTAATTTCAATGCAATAAGGTTACCCATTATTCAACCACTGGAAGCTGTTTTTGGTGAAAACATATCCTACACACCATAAGTTCGCTTACCAGGTACATCAAGATAATGTGTTGCACCCTTATCGGGGTCTGGTAACACATTGGTCACTGTGTTGATGTGCACGGGAGGACCATACTTCGTGTAGCTCTTCGCTTGGATTGTAGTTTCTTAACCCGTTTTGGCATGCAGTACTTGGTTGCAGTAATAGAATCATAAATGGTTAACCATGAAAGGGGAGATAATCAACTTGAAAATGAAATGCTTATGTGCATTATACCGTAATACTTCATCGAGTGGGCAATAGCGAATGGTTTTCCTGATCGGCATTAAAATATCACCCCAATTAGAAATTCTTAGCGTTGCAGTAAAGCGTGTGGAAATGGAACCGCACATAAATCAAAATAAAATAGAGACGTAGCCAAGAACATTGTGGCATGCTTATTAATCACATAAATTCCCACATTGACCCGAGGAAAAAAGCAAAAAAAGAAAAGTTCAATCTTGAAATACAGTGTCAGGAATGAAGCATGTTGATGAAATTTGGCACATAGGCATTTAGGACAGCAAAAATCATACTATGGACATGTAGTGCACACCACCCTATTAATGAATCTCATTATTTGAACAAATAGGCAAGAAAAAAGTAAAGTTGTAATACAATTTAAGCATGATCAGTTTACGGGCGAATTCATGGTGATAATCAAGTGAAGAGATGATATTGTTCCCGGTGGAATGTACTTCGCTCAGTTAGTAGCATCGAAATTTGTAATCATTTGTGCAAAAGGCCCAAGGAGGCCATGCGTATAATGGAAAATGAGAAATTTTATGTAACAAAGGCTTATATACAACCATTATATGCACACAAGTAGTAAAACAAAATCATCCAACTTGATTTAATTCATTCACTTTGATTGTCATCCATTTTACTACTTGCCGAAGAAAGATCAAAGAATAAAAATGAATAAAGAATCTATTCTAAAATTCTAAGTATTCTATCATAATCTAGATCAAAGGATTAGTATCTCCAATCAACCTAGACACCCATTCATAAGGTATAAGCATAATTACAGAGTAGTGCTAGATTAGGCGAAGGCAGAAAGTCATCAACACAAAACAAACTGATTGACATCAAATCTACCTAAAAAGAGAAGGTCTATCGGTGGATTCCGGATGGTGCTGAACAGTTAACTGTGGATGGATGCCATTATAATGGTGGCTGCTAAATTGTGAATCCATCTGGGGTGGAATTAGATAATTAATTGTGGCAAAAAATGCACTGTTTGGCCTTGCAACAATTAGGAGGGGACAGGAGATTTGGTCAGTTTGGTGGAACGATTATTATGTTGTTTCAGTTTTGTTCTTCCAATGCAGGAAGAAAGAATAACGCGACTTTAAAAATAGATAACGTTTTCAAAGTCCATTAGGAGATTTATTATATTGTTTAATTCAAACTCGACGTACGTCATATTGATCATTGATTAAAATATGATTTCAATATATATTTTACATCTTTGAAAAAAGTGATAAGTTTAGAGTCTTTTTAGCAGATGTGCCATATATAAAACATCTGAAAATGATTTAAAAGATAGAATGTGGAAGATATAAATAACTTTGAAAATTAAATTAATTAAAGTTTTTGTGATAAAGTGACAACTGACAAAAGCTAATACACATGTATTCAATAGGTTTTCGATTTCTCTGAAGGATGATATTAAAATAACTAGATTTTTACCATCGTTATGCAATCCCATATAAACATTATACTCATGCCTTGGATCCTATAAAGCCAGACGAAAAATGTGTCGCCTCCATCAGTTTACATTCACTCATTCAGCCCAATGAAAAATAATTTATTTGCCCCGTGGAAAGGGTACAGGGCAGCCGGGCAGGGATGATAAATTACATCCCCACAGTGTTTCTCATTTCTGATCACTTTAGCATATCTTATTGGTCACGGACTCACGGGTTTCAAAATGAGGAGAAAATATGTTTGATTTATAACTTCTCAATATGGTTTGCAGATATAGTCATGAGTCATGAATCAGGACACTGTAGAGCTAATCAGGGCACAAATGTAGCAGCTGTAGTGTTGCATACATCCTCCAGGTTTAACTATTTCTTTATATCACGTGTGTGTACAGACATGTGATCCTTCAAAATTCTGCTGCAAAATTATACCTGTTTTTCAACAGAATCCCCTTCCAATTAAAACCAAATTTCATCATCATCACTATAAACATAGTACCATTACTTATCAAAATTAAGCTTCAATCTCTAAGATCTAAACACTGCATATAGTATCAAATTACTAATCATCAGCTTTCAGTGTGACTGTGGAAGTAAGTGAAACGACGACGAAACCAATATTCTAAACGGCATTTGATGTTGAACACTTGGTGTAAAACCCGAGCGGATGAAGCCACAATCGTAGAATCAATCATCCCGGGATTTTCTTCCATATAGACGGGTGTATGAGCAAGTTGTATATGTTGTGGATCACAAAGAACAATGTCACCTGAACTCAAATTATATTTTCAGGTCAAATCATGTGAATCATTTTCCACACCGTATATACAGCTTACTCATAAATCCGGTCCATATAAAAATTTCCAATCATCCTTCCTCACCTGGAAGCTCCTCTATTCAACATCTCCTTATACCTAATAATCGAATCCATTCTCTGCAACTTCAACTGCTGCCTAAACATATTAATAAAATCATCCGCCTTCTCATCCACCCCTTCATCACCCATAGCCGCCGTACTCTCCCTCACCGTCTCCGGCCGCCGCTGCTGGTACACCACCTCCTCCGCCTCCACCGGCGGCATTTTCTCACTCACCGACCTCTTCAACACCTTCTTCTTCACCTGCTGCTTCACCGTCTCCGATTTCGTCCGAACAACCCGCTCATAAACCGGTTCCTCGTAGTAAACCAGCTCGGGTTGCGGCTCGGGTCGGACGGAGAGCTTAATCGACTTGACTCGTTCGAGGATCGAGGGGGATCGGGTGGGTTCCGGATCGGGCTGGTTGAAGGAAGTGGACCGGTCGAAGAGGCGGATTAAAGGCGGGTATTGTTGCTTTTTGTCAGGGTTGAGGAAGAAAATGGTGAGGATTGTGAGGTTGAGGAAGCAGAAGAGGACTGTTGGTGTGAACCAGCTGGTTATGGTTTCCAGACCTTCCATGGATGATTTGTGTTTGTTGTGTGAGAGAGTAAACTTGTTGGGTATGAATGAATTATGAAATGAAAAGAGGCTTTCATGGGTTTATATAGGCGCTGGTTACTGGTTGTGAGTGACTCGCAAGTGGTTGATTATATTTTAATAAGTTGACTTAGACATGGACAAGTCCTCAGACGAAATAGACGAAATAGGGTGGAAATGAAGAGTGAAAGAATATTCCGGATATTTAATAATAACGTCACATATTTAACTATAATTATTAAAATTATTTTTAACATAATGGTTCAACGCATACGACTTTCACAAGAAGTGATCGGATCAATTTTGGATCGAACGTGACATATATTCTTTTCGAAACGGGAATAACGTGGTAAATATAAAAACCAGCAAATAATAAGTTTGGATAGATTGACAACAATGTGCAGTTCAGTTCGTAAGTTGCTTCCCTTCCAACTAATAGGTCGGGGTTCGACTCACTTTGTCGTTTAAAAAAAAAAGTGCGTAAAGATTTTAGTTTTTTACCAATTATTTTATACATATTTAAAATTATAAATGCAAGTATAATGAATAAATATTTGTTCATTGAATTTAAACATATATTTTAAAATAACATAATAAGCCCCAAAGTGGACATGAAAGTTTTATTTCGCTTGTAAAAGTGTCATTTTACTTTATTATTTAACGCTTCTTCTCTAGTCTCTAACCACCTAGGCACCCACTAAGAAACACTGTTATAATGTTAAAGTGTCATTCGACTTGTTAAAGTGTCATTTCATTTGTGCAATTTGTTTAGCGCTTATTAACTACTGTCCATCAACCTGCTACTAAGGAACGATATTTCAATTCTCCGCTCACAAACTCACGCCACATGCAACACCCCTTCACCCATCTCAGTTTGTTGTTTCCAATTGAACCGTTGTGTGTGTTCGAATCCTACTCCGACACACATGCACCTTATTACGACTATAGAACTTTGGGCGTGTTTATGACTCAAATAGATTATTCAATTTCACAACCCCGACTGTAATGAGAATCGTCCAATTCACTTTGCTAACTATTTGGTTAGACTGTGGGTTGCCCCAATGCTAGGTCTCAATTTAGAAGTAAGTCTTCATAGGTACGGACTATTGGATCTATTTCTCCATCAAACATTTCAAAAGTCATTTTTTGTGCCTTTAACCTTTCTCTTAAATTGATAAGGATATGCTACATACATTGTTTTATTAAAACCATAAATATATATTTATATTTCTGATTTAGATCTACTATGTTAAATTGTCACTTTTAGATTAAATTACAACTTTCTGCTACTAATTTTCTATTCGTTGATGTGTTTGAAATAACATTAACATTTTTATATTATTATATTTTAAAATAATTTTTTAAGCACTATTTCAAGATTTTATACTGAACAAATATCGAGTTAAGAATTATATTAAATAATATTGATGTATAGAGTTTAATATATAATTTATTTATAAAATTTACGAGTATTGTGTTAAACACGATGTATTATTTCTAGTGTAGTTATAAAGTGTATAAACTTATTAGTAGTTTAGTACTAGCTACTAGATATGTAGTTTATCCAGCATTAAATTGTCGAACTTAAAAGAACTGGGGTGACTTTAACTCAACGGCTGATAAATTAGTTGCAACACTGATTTGCTAGTTGGGACTATTTTGTTTGGAATATCAAATATGGTTATTTATTCTTGTTAGATTATTTTGAGAATAGATATGTTAAATGAATTTTAAATGATTTTAATTTGGTTGGTATAATAATAAACATGATACAATTTGAGTATTATGTTTATGAAAAAAGTGAAACAGACCCACAAGTATAGTTCTAGTTCTAGTTCCAGACATGAGTAATTTTTGTTAAGAACATTTCTAAATGAAGGAAATGATATTACATAATTTTATATTGTTGGAGAATTACTTTTAACCGACACTAACGTTTCATATATAGTATCGAAGGATAAGAATAAGATAAGGAACTATTGTCATTAAATATCTACAATTTAATCTAATATTGGATAGGGTGTTAAAGAATTTAATGATGGATGAGTTCACTATGAAATATTTGTCACCAAGATAACCCCACAAATTTAACCTATCTGACAAATTGAAACTGGTTCAATGCATTTGTAATCTGGTTGGGTGGTAAATTTAAAATATCAATATCACAATCATATTATATTAGTTGAATTAATATATTATTTATATTAATCATTATATATAATTATTAGTATTAAACAAAAATAATTGAAATTTATAAAATTTTATACGTCCAATAAATAGATTATAGGTTCATTCCAATTCAGTTATGCTTAAACCAATTTAAAAATACAAGGTATACATACACAAATTGATTCAAATCTCCATCAAATTCCAGCTCGATCATATGAGAGCATATAATTCTTATTAGAATTTGGACTCGAAGGTCCAACTTGACTATTTGATCATGATCGCAAAGTAACCACATACACATATGACATATATGGCAAAAGTGATTCCACCAGGAGACATCCTGGATAAGAGCAATTTCTACCCGGCACGAAGCTGCATATGAAATGAAATACTGTGTTGTTATAATACCTGATACTAGGCTTGGAATTAACATAGTATATGAAATTTTAAATATATGTATATAATACATCGAATTTACCTTTGTAATTCATGTAGTCTTATAAATTATTTGTTTACCTCTTACAAAATACTACTATATGATGTTAATACAGTATAATTTAGACTGTTTTGTATTAATATGAATATACATTTGAATTTTAGTGGATTCTAATCAATTTCATTTCATAATGAGTTTGTCAGGAATGTGTACGTAAGTATAGCTTGTCCTTCTTTTTCTGCTATTTTTCAAACAATATGAAATACATAAAAGTTTATTTTAGGAGTCATCTAACGAACTGCACAACAAGCTAGTTTATGAGCTAGCGAGTTCATGTCATGTGGTATAAAAGTAAACTTATCGACTCGAAAGTAACGAAGTCTCTAATGTGCGACGGAATGGGACCAAAATGGAAAAGTTAAAATCTAATGCATTTTCAATCAACGGTTATATGAGCATGAGGAGCACTTAATTAAAATCTCAAAATGAAACCATGACCAAAATTACATAAACCCTTGCATATATGGTGGGTTATAAGCCTATGACAAATGTCCATTAACCTTGCAGTGTAGTGTAGTTTGTTCAAAACTCTCAACTATAGCTCACCAATCAATCACCTAAACATATTTTCTATCTTATTATTTCTTTCTTTTCAATTTTGTTTATATTAAAAACCTTAAACGAATAAGATAAATATGAACTCAAATAAAATATTTTAGAAGTATTAAACAACTCATCAATTCTTTCTTATCGCACAATTCACTCTTATAAATCAAATAGTATAACTTCGTTATAAAGTTTTAATTACAAAACATATTATTTCAAATGGTAAATGAGTGACTCGAACTTCGATGTATTGATTGGATGTGACTTGATTTTATCACTTTAAAATTAAATTGAAACACTATTCATCATTTCAACTACACTTCAATTACTACTATTATCAATGCCAATTGCAGTTCATTGATCCACCAATTCAAACTCTAAGCGAAGCATATTATCTATCACAAGCTGGAAAAAGAATTGGAATGTTAAGTGAATGAATTGAATTCCACTAGTACATAGTAATCAACGTGCTCACCGTGCCATAAAACAAGAGGCCGAATGTGCTGGATCCTGGAACCATTTTCAAGTATGCAGTCGCGTCATGTTCGCGTTCACACTAATCCATGGTTCATAATTCATACCATATGATTGCAAGCCGACAAATTGGATGCAATTTTCTACTCGCTTCATTAATCATTTCCAGGACTATAATTAAGCCTTTAAACAAAGATTATGGTCTATGTTCACATTTTAGTATTTTACACACTCAGTCGACTTGGGTTCTCCGCCGATTTACTTGTCCTAATTTTGTGTAAACCTAGCTATCGGATCATTTGGATCGGATCAATTTGAATCGGGTCATTCTCGTCTGCATTTTATTTCGGGTAATTTTTAAATTAGGTGATGTCCGGGTTTGAATCGTTTCGAATTATTGATATTTGGAGTCGCTTTGGATTGGATCATTTCGGATCGTGTCACTTCGGATTCAAATGTTATTCAGATTTGGGTCCTTTCGAGTTTTAAAAAAAAATTGAATTGTTTCGGGTCGAATATTTTCGAATTCAGGTGTTATTCGGGTTTTGATCCTTTCGGATGAAAAAAGTTCAGATTGTTTTGGATCAAATATTTTCGGATTTGGGTCGTTTTCGAATTATTTCTGGTCGAATATTTAGATAGTTTTATGTTATGCACATTTTTAATATACTATACAATGATAACTTTGTTACTGTTGAAAGTGATCTCTTTATACTAATATGACAAATTAACTACTTGATAAAATTAACGCAGCTCAATCACATCTACGATTACTTTTAATTTTTTTTTAAGTACAGTACTAAAAAGTACTTATTTGTTGGATAAACTTTAAAAGTCATCCATTTTTGCAGATTGAAAAATTAAGTGAAAATAAAGGGAAAAAAAACATATCATTCGTAGCATGTTGGGATCGTTCTAGTTTTATAATTGTAGCATTCAAGATCAATGTGTAAGGAATCGTTTTATCGAGGTGAATTCAAGAATATGTTTAAAATATTTTTTTATTTCGTAGATAAAATTATATGAGATTTAATAAAAGAGATAATTCATGTTCAACCAACTTTCGTATAGTACAATAAAAAATCTAGTTATATACAATAACTTTAGTTTCTTCCATTTACATCAACAAGTTACAAGAGGTTCATGCTTTAAACGGTACCCTCTAGTAATGGAATGCATTTTGATACTTGTGATTTCGCTTCAAATCTAATTCGGGTAATTTTGGATTGTTTGAGTACGGGTTAGATGAATCGGGTCAATTCTAATTCGGGTCGTTTCGGATCAATGGTTTTGGGTTAATTCTAATTCGAGTCATTTTGGACCGGATGATTTGGGTCAATTTGAATTTGGATCAATTCGGATCGGGTCATTTCGGATCAATTCTAAACTCATGACATTTCGGATCGGGTGGATTCTGGTCAATTGTAATTTGGGTCATTTCGGATCGGATCTATTCATATCATTCTAATCGAGCCACTTCGGATCGGTCATTTCTGATACACCGGGTCAATTCGTGTTTCGAGTCATTTTCGAGTATTGCAATTTCGGGTCATTTTCGAATTCGAATCGGGTTTTGGGTCATTTTTGGATTTGACAACCGTGATAATTTTGAATCTACTTTTAAATTCGGATCGAGTTTCAGGTTTTGGTCAACGGGTCAACTTTTATGGCCTGGCCTGCTAATAAATTGTACTCATAGTGATTAGTCACTCTGTTGAATAAAATTGTCATCTTATTCTATTGATTTCTTTGTAAAGTTGTTTGGAATCGAGTGGTGTGTTGAAACACTCCGTACTTAAAAGATTATGGGTTCGATATCCCGAACTGAGTGACTATTTACTCCGTATTGAACATGATTATTTTTTTTGGAAACATCAAACTCTCGACCTATTGGTTAAAGGGGAAGCGACTTACCAACTGATTGAAATGAGTTACTATTTTCTCCATATGAAGAATGATTTGAATATACTTATATTAAATTTGTCGAAATCATTATAAATGTTACTTAAAAGATAAAATATTCATTTAAATTACAGTATATTAACTAGGTATAAATCATGTTGACCCAGCATGGATTATGTTCCGTATGGTTACATCCAAATTCCAAACATCTCTCTAAGTGGTTGTTTGGTATAGAATCAGAGTTGGATCCGTTTGAATGGATGAATAGTGATCAAAATTGTAGTAGGATTGTTAAAATTAGTGTTTGGTATAGAATTGTAATTGGATAGGGTATTGTAGGTTTGCTATATAG
>JAYMSP010002791.1:0-22485 GCA_036897095.1 Plantago elongata
CGAACTGTGCGCAATTGTGGTGGAGGTTTCCGAGTGGATAGCTTGGGCAGTTGTGTCTGTCGAGTTTATTCATTAGGTTCCGCGCGAGGCAGAAATCGCCGAGGTCTTGGGAGTAGTAGTGTTTCACCCCTATACAATGGCAAGGTAACGTCTGTCTGTTGTCAAAGTCATTCTCCGTCTGGAGCGATAAGGGATTGGAATGGGGTTATAAGGTTGACCGCACCAACGAATGACCGATTGTACTGTTCTGATTGATTCATTATATGATATGATTGTATAGTCTGTCTGTTATGTATTTCTTATTAATATGTTAATTGTCACTGTCACACACGAACACCGCTGAGATTTATCTCACTCTTTTCTTTTCCGTCCTTGTAGATTCCGGTGTTTAGTTGAGGACCATGTCAGGTAGGCGTTCAACAATTTGAGTGAAAGTGGGTGTCATATGGGATTTTGTAACTTTTAACTTGTAAAATGTGTACTTTTAATCCGTTGCATTTGAAAATGGTCTGTTTTGTGAAATTCAACGATTGTTGGATTCTCAAAGTTCTTCAACTTTATTTCTGTTATCGATTTTAACGCCCTTGTCTTTTGAAAAATTATTGTAAATTTTCGGGGCGTTACAATTTTTCATTTCCTTCCGTTATTCTATTTGATCGTTTTATCTTTACAAACTTCTTCTCTCCATCATCACTCTTCTTCACACTGTTCTATATTTCCTTATCTTATTCGTTTATTATAACAAAAAAGAAAATTTGAAAATTAAAAAAAAAATTAAAAAAGAAAAGAAAAAAATTCTAGAAAGAATATAGAGAGGAGATGCACATTGGCCACCATATGTACACCATTAATTACGTGTTAAGCAGATCACCATCTTCGTCAACCTTGAGGTCTCCATTAATGGAGACCTCAATGTTGTCTATCTTCTTTTTCTTCTTTGTTCGTGACATTTTTTTTTTTTTTTTGAGAATTTGAGTCATTTATGAAGATCAATTAGTGTTAACTTTATAATTTAAAATACATTGGGCCATAGTGCAATAAAAAAAACTATAAATTGCATCTAAGTCCCTTTTCAAGGGTAAAATAGGCTTTCCAAATAATTTCTCTATTGTTTTATTGCAAAAACTTTGGTCCTTGCATTTTATACCTATTGAAGTTAAATATGTACGCTACTCTATCTAGAGATAATTTCTTATCAGACCATTCTTATGGGGTGGTTTACGGAACTACCCCTTCATTGTATTAATGCATCATTTTTTTAATTCATAATATTATTAACAATAATATACTCCCTCCGTCCCGAACTCAGCTTCTCATTTCTCGTTTTGGTTCATCCCAAACTCAACTTCTCATTCTTTAAATGGAAAATCTCTAATCTACTTTATTCATATACTCCCTCCAACCCAGTTTGGATGTCCCGTAGGGCCGGACACAAGTTTTAATGCCAATAATTAACTTATGTGTGTTTATTGAAAGTAAAATAGTGAAGATAAAGGTTATGGGCACGGGCACAGGTTTTAATGCAATCAGTTTGGCTTCTTTTTATTATAATATTGGGTTGTGGGGTTAAAAAAAAAGACCAAATATGGAGATGGGACAACGAATTTGGGACAGCCTAAAACGAAATACGAGACATTCAAACTGGGACGGAGGGAGTATATCCTAATTTATTCACTAACTCTCTCACTTTATTCACACTCTTTCATACTTTATTAACACTATTTCCTACTTTATTCATTATTTATTCCACCTTATTCACTTTATCGTAAAACTCGTGCCCGGACTCAACTGGGAACTCAACTTCCTAGTTGAGTCCGGGATGGAGGGAGTATTATATATAATACCATATCATTCGTGTCAACCCCCGGTTGACATGTGTGTAAAACCAGTTGAACTCTATAGCAGAGAAGTGTTGCCTCGACCTCCCATTCCATCCCGATTTAAAACTTAGGGGAAGGTTTTTTTTTTTAAGGCAGACTAAAAGAAACTCATAATAACCATTGTTTTTGTCGAGGGATAGGCATCTTAATTAGGTTCACTCTTGATAATCCAAGAACATCAATATAATAGTGTTTGCTTCCGACAAATTGACTGAAGAAATATTAATATACTATTATAAAGCATTAATAATAATAATCAAAGAATTCAAGAACAAACCCATTTTTCTAGAGGTAGATTAGAGGCCTTGACTCTAACACTGTGTTTCCATTTCTTTGCTCGACTTCCAGTATGTCGTTCCCACTCACTAAGCTTATACTTAGTTATGCCACATGAGCCACATGTACATTGAACCCTGAAGAACCAAAATGCATAACGGGTAAACAACATAATATGGTATATCGTAGCATTGGCAAATTGATCAACTCACAGAAGCACACAAAAGGACAAGAAAACTTCCAAAATAAATAAATGATATGCAAAAAGAAATGTGTGGGGATAAATATAAGGGAGGAAAGATAGGTACTCGAGGTAAAGAAGAGTCCCTTGTATTTCAGTACCAACTGACCCTTTCGATTTGCAAGATCATGCACACGCTTTGCTTAGTTATACTAATCAAATAGATAACCGAACCAAGAACTAAATATTTCAAACATCTTTATTAGGACAAAGAACCTACAAATGCAGACTTGGATAATAAATCCCTCCCATGCCATTGCACACAACCGTAACCTTGTCAGGCGGCATATTACGTTCAAGCTTTCCATCAGACCTAATGAACAATAACATCAGCAAGGAATTAAAAAAAAAAAAGGATCCCCAATAATGCACAAGGCAAACCAAAGAAGACACAATAAAACTACCGAGCGCATGATTGCCATTTGTCCAAAGCCGGTGAATTAGAAGCAGGTTTAAGTTTGCAACCTGTGCAGAAGTATTCCAGATTATCAAGATCCTACAACAAATAACTATACGTCAGATGCTACATAAAACTAATCCACTGCAGGCAACCAAAAGATAGAGCACATTTTGACAGACTAGATCTATAGGCAAACCTTCAAACGATCTGAAGATATGTTGGCGCAGTTAGCATGCACCCACACCTCGCAACTGTCACAACATACCTGAACCAAAATATTTAACCAGAAGAATTTAGTCACTAAAATTGTTTCCTGGAAAAGAACGTGTGGATATTCTTACCCAGCTGCCACCATCAGAATGATGCCAAATTTTCTTGCAGATGCCGCAGTATTGTTTTGATTGTCTCAGCTACAAAATTACCATTTCGTGTCAACCAATGAGTCAAACATAATAGTACAATTGCCAGCAATACAGATTAAAAAAAAAAAGTAAAAGAGATTAAATCTACCTTAATACAATGTCCACATAGAAACTCAGTTATAGCTGTTGAGTTCATCATTTTCTTCACCATTCTGCATGGTAAGACCAACGCACAGCTATTACATGATCTGGTATCCCTCCTTTTGTAATGTATATCCTGCAGAAACTAATTAAACCCTGAACGTGAGTACTATTTTGAAAGCTATATCTACCATAAGTCCATCAGGGAGCAAGAGATGACTGATACTAGAACATGGCAGAAAAAATATCCCTTTCCATATCCATCCTTAAATAACCAGTTCAACCCATCAAATATTAAGCCTACCAAACAAACCTTCAGTAGCACAAAAAAGTAAAAGCAAATTAAAAAAGTTACTATATCACTACTGCAATTGCTGAGGTTAAAGAATGATATGTTTTCCTACTATTCGTTGTAAGCCTTAAATATAGTCTAAACATCAAGTTAAAAAGGTAAAGCAACACTCTTCACATAGAACGATTAAACAAATGGCGGAATTAAACTTGCCTGCGGGCGAAGACATTCTGACTCTTGATTTGAGCTGGTTGCCTCTTCTGTATCACTACATTTCTTCACAGGTACAGTCCCAAGAGCAGCTTTATTGGGTGAGTTTCCATAGCCATGTTCTGCCATAACTGCCTCCTCTATAGCTGTCTGAAAATCGCGTGGCTTGCTACCACCCAACTTCTTCTGCCCCTGAAATCTATACATAATAGAAATGTAAAGGTCATCAATTACAGAACCTAAATTAATTTTTAATAAACCAAAATTATAGACACCTTTCCATGTACTCGGTAAAAGGGAAAATCATTCCAGCTTTTATCCATCCGTAGTCCTGCAAAAATGAAATGTTCTAGGTAAGGTTTAAAACACTGGTAAGACATCCAACTGGCCAAATAGAGAAAATCAATTATCTTATATGCAGGTATCATATTTATCAGTAAAAAATTTTTTGCAACATAGCAATTCTCCACTTTAAATATGAAAATCAGAAACTAGTATCATCATGAAATTATAAATTCATAGATAAACTGAATCACACACATTAATGGGGTGGGACATACTCTTAAACCAGTCCTCGAGTAGCCATAGAACATCACACAAAGAGTGCCAGGAACACAGGCTTTCAATACATTTGGAGGAGCATGAACAAGGGGATCAATCACAGTGGCAGGCCAAGCAGGGACATGTTTTCCACATTTCGCCCACACTAAATCGCCAGTCACAAAATCACTAGGTTCATAAAAATCCGACTTCTTTTCATCCACCTTCCCCTGTATCATCTTCCTCCCCTCAGCCACGGGAGAAATCCCTGCTGCATTAACTGAAGTCACTGAACTCAAAGAGCTAGAATAAGGTTCTATAGTGACGTTTTTCAGCTGGAAAACAGGTTCCTTCTCTAGTCTGGTCTTCTTCACTATATGCACATTGTTATAAGCAGTAGACTCTCCATTTCTCAATTTCTTACTCCTCGGAGTATCCTCATTGTCATCTAAACCGCTCCCAACATCATCACACGTACCTGGCTTTTCCTTCTTCCAGAAATTCATAACGGAGTCATTGTACCTCATCGGAAGTGCCTGTTTTCGCCCTCGAGAGGACTTCAACAGCGGAGGCTTATTCTCGACAGCTACTACCTCCAATCCCAACTCCGCTCCCTTGCAACTTTTCGGCCGATTGGCCGAGAAATCAATCCAATCACCTTCCATCTGATGCACAGGAACAGAAAACAACTGAGTGTCAGCAGTTTGTTTCGTCTTGTTCGATTTCGAATCTTCCACTTCACCCGCAATTCCATCCTCCGACTTCAAGCACCGTTTCAACCTCGGCATTCCTTTCTCTCTCCACGTTCTCCCGATCATTCCTCCACACCTAACATCTTCACCCGCAAATCCTCACCAACGCAGCAAATCAACAACCAATTCACAGTTTTTTTACCATAAAAAAACCCTAAATCAGCAAATTAACGACCAAATCACCAAAAAAAAACCCTAAATCCTCACGAATTCACCAAAAACCCTAAATTGGAGAAGAAAAAACCAAATGAAATCAAAATCAATCGTTTGAATTTGAGAAGGATCGAGAATTGGAGAATGAGATTAGGTGAAGAACAGAAGAAAATAAATTGTTTTGGTCGATTTGAGTTTTATGTGAAGAAGAAGAGTGAATTGAATTGCAATAAATTGGTATCGATGTGGAAAGAAATAAGAGAATCGATCAAGTTTTGCTTTTCAAGCGATAAACAGAAAATAATTAAATTTGTTGTTGATAAATAAAAAAATAAAAAAATAATAACAAATTTTTTGATTCAATTGAAATTTTGCGCCAAGACCAGAAGCCGCAAATTTTTGGAGCCTAGAAGAGTACGGAGATTTGGTTTAACTGAATATGTACGTGGAGGAACTTGATTCGTCAGTCATAGATAACTGAATAAACTACCCGCCTATATCATTTGCCTGCCACACTACCCTCGCATATTAGAAAAATAATTTTAGTAATTCTATTTTATTTTTAAAATTATGAATAAATTCAGTTAAGTTTAATTTAGATGAATTCAGTTTATTTTTTACGAAGAGAACATGGTATAATTGGAGGAATTGTTATGCTGGCTCCGAATCGAATTTAAGAACACGTGGTGTTGGAAATAATTTGAGCAAAAAAATAAAAAATAAATAAGAGATGTTAATAAAGTAAATGAAGAAAATGGAAGAAAGTAGTTGATAAATAAATAAAGTATAAAAGATAGAGAATTGAGTAAAAAGTAAATTTTAGATTAAAGGGATGATAAGTTGAATTTTGTACGTTACAAAATAAAATATATGAAGTTAAATTCGGGACGGATGAATATTTTTGTTCTAAAATCTAAACTACTCTTCGGGAACTCATGTTTGTCCACATAATTAGAGGATAACTATTTTCAAATGGCGGTTTTTATTTGTCACCCTTTTAATAAGATGGATAGTTAGTGTTTATGTCCTTGATATTGAAATATTACTCAAACTAACTTTTTTTTTTCTTGAGAAAGAATGGCATTTCATTCATAAAAGAGAAGTACAAGTTGCAGAAAAAGGAGCTTCAACCAAATTCATACATCATAAAATAGAATAAAGCTAGAGGAGACCAAATACAACTTAAATGATATATATAATATGTATTGAATAAAATTACTAAATACTAAATTGATAAGTTAGAGATGTTTTTTTTCAATAAGAAGGTTCATAATGAACTACTACTACAAGAAAATTAAAAAATAGACTTACCACTCAAAAGTTCAAATTACTATCACAAACAACTTTAGATGAGTATTTTACATCTTAAATTTCATAATGAAAATCACATATACAGATAAATATTATTGAATATTATGTCATTTATTACTATAGGGAGGTATAATTACTTAAGTCAGGACCAAAAAAAGTAATGAAATATGATAATGTGGAGTTTATTCTTATTTATAATTGGTCCCAAGTTAGGATTGAAATTTTTTATGACTATAGGGAGTTTACTTATTCAGTTTTGGAGTGTTTACTGTAGCAAGAGAGCTAGTCTTAAATACCCACAGTAATCTACTATCTACTGGGGTTCATGGAACTAAAATGGTAGTGTGCCAAAGCCAGTGGAGTTAGGGCCAAAGTTATGGCTTAACTGGTCCGCCAAATTGTTAGCTTCTCTTCGTAAATGTTGAACAATTGAGGCAGCAAATGAGCTCAAGACACCACGAATATGTTGATATAGATGGGCTACAAAACCGGATGTTTGGTGTGCAGAATTAATGCCACGAACTACGAGTATGCTGATATAGAGTAACGCGATTCATATTGTACCAAATACACCAAGACGACACAACAAAGAGTTCGAACTCATTGTTATTTAGACGAACACGAACTCCATTGATCCAATCCCATGTTGTGTTGCAATCGAACTAGATGGAAGGTGTGGGAAAATTAGCATTGGCCCAAAACACTCGGGAGAAGTGGCACTCGCTCATAAGGTGCAAGGCAGATTCAGAGTCATCGTCACACACGGAATAACGCTCATCCGTAGCAATGTGTCTCCTCTTTAGCTCTGAAGAAGTAGGGAGGGAATCATGAAGTAGCCTCCAAAGAAAGTGCTTGATTTTACCTGCAACTTTCAAATTCCAAACAAAATTCCAATTCCGTATAAAGGCACTAGAGGAGCTGTCGTGGACTACAACAAAGTCCTTATGTTTGATAGACAAAGCCAAATGGTAAGCTGAGGAGACAGGATATCTCCCATTCCTAGCAAAGTGCCAAATCAAAATATCCTCCGTGCCTCTATGAGCAATAGGGATCTGTAGGATTTCCTCTATATCCTCCTTCCAAAACAAATGGTTAATGATGGGAAGGTCCCATTCATCGAAGGAAGGATGAACAAGAAAAGAGACATGGAGTGGTCCTTCAAGGTGGAGGTCCGGTGGTCTAATCTTACAATAATTAGACCCCGGAATCCACCTATCCTTTCAAATCTCAATACTTGCTCCGTTTCCAACTCTCCAACAGGTACCTGCATTCACTAAATCCAAAGTAGAATAAATGATCTTCCAAGTATAAGAAGAATTAGATTTAGAAACAACGTGAAGAATATCAGAATGAAAGTATTTGGCCTTGAAAACCCGACTAAGGAGAGAATAGGGGATTTTTATGAATTCTCCAAAATTGTTTATCAAGAAGTGCAAGATTAAAGGAGTGAAGGTCACGGAAGCCGAGGCCACAATCCCTTTTACTCTTAGTCATAGTATGCCAATTAAACAAAGTGCATTTTATTCTTGCCTTCATCACTCCACCAAAAATTATTAATTAGGGATTCAAGATCCCGTATGAGATAATCGGGTAGCTTGAAACATCTCATAACATAGGTGGGGATGGCTTGGAAAACAGATTTAATAAGAACCTCTTTACCTGCTTTGGAGAGGAGCTTACCGTCAAAGGATTGAGCTTTCTTCCACAACTTATCTCTCAGCTAACCAAATATTTCTCTCTTGTTGGTTCCTATAGTGGTAGGAAGACCCAAGTATTTCTCATGCTTGTTGACAACTTGGACATTTAAAATGACATGTATCTAGTTTTGCAAAATAGCATAAGTAGTTCTACTAAAAACAATAGTAGATTTCTCAAGATTAATTTCAACCCAAGCTATAAGTGTGAAGGATACACATACTAGCATTAGCAGAGTCAATTGAAGCCTGACTAAAAATCATTGTATCATCGACATATAAGAGATGAGAAACATGTTAAGCAGTAGGACTGACTTTCACCCCTTGAATTTCACCTATATCTGCAGCAAGGTCAAATAAAGAGCAAAGAGTCTCAGTGCAAAAGAGAAACAAGTATGGTGAGAGAGGATCACCTTAACGGATACCACGAGTAGGACAAATGAGACCATGCTGACTACCATTTAGGACCACATAGTAGGAGACAGTGGTAACACACCGCATGATAGTAGTCACAAAAGAGTGATGGAAACCTAACTTGAGTAACACACTTTCAAGGAAAGATCACTCGGCTTTGTCAAAAGCTTTACTAAAATCCAATTTAAGAGAAAAAAAAACTTTTTTAACCACTGGTCTTGCGCTTCAGGTAATGATTAATTTCATAAGAAACAAGCACATTATCTGTGATTTGTCTATCGGGGATGAAAGCTGACTGGTTTCTCTCTAATAATAGAGTGCATAAGCGGTTTGAGTCTATTAGTGATACAGTTTGAAGCAATTTTGTACACAACATTACTCAAACTTATCTGTCGAAATTGCGTAATAAGATCAGGATTATTGCACTCTAGATACAACACAATGTGAGTATAATTCAATTTAACATTAAAAATTCCACAGTTCAGCAAACGCAAACAACATTTAGTGACATATTTACCCACAATATGTCAATACTTTTGAAAGAAAAGAACGGGGAAGCCATCAGGTCCAGGAGACTTCAAAGGATACATTTGAAAGAGGGAGATTTCAAAGAGCTCGATCCCCATATCATCACTGACTTTGGCAGTGACATTAGTCAGCGTGTCATCAATGACCGCAATAGAGGGATTAATGGAGCTGAAGATATATTGAAAATAATCGACATCAATGGAACCCATCCCATCCAAGTAAGCTCGCAGAATATCATTAGTATCCTTAAGTCCTTTGATGTCATTTTTGGTTGATTGAGATGAAGCTTTGGCGTGAAAGTATGATGTATTTCGGTCACCTTCTTGTACCCATTGGACTTCTGAACGTTGCTTCCACATTTCGTTCTCCCTTTTGAGTATCTCATCCAACTCTTATTTGAGAGAGCTCTCCGCAGCCTTCGACTGATCATTAATGGCACCTTCTCGCAAGTCTGCCAATTTAGTCTGGAGTTGCTTGATTTGACCTTTAATCGAGCCAAACTTGCTTTTCCCCTAATTTGCAAGGCCAATTTTACAGTCAGTAATGGAGGACAAGAGCTCAGAATTTGGATTCCAATAACGGAAATCACCTTCTCGCAATCCTCGTGTCGAACCTACACAGATTCAAATTGAAAACCTAGTCGATGATTTCTTTGTGTGACACGGCTACCCTCAAATAGGAGATGAATTGGATTATGGTCTGAGTTGCAACACCTGGGATAGTGTACAAGATGCTAAAGGAAACGATTATCTCCAAGAAGAATTAGCCAGTGCTCTGTCTAAACCGATCCGAACAATATTGGGCATAACCCAACAATTTTACAAAGTGAAATCAAACCCATGATAGACTAAGTCAGCCAACCCAATTTGGTGAATGCAGTTCTAGAAATTATGAATCCGATATGGTACAACGGGATGCCCTCCTATTTTTCCAGAACTATAGAGGACTTCATTGAAGTCGCCCATACAAAGCCAAGGTTGATTAGAGAGAGTACCAAGACATTGCAATAGAGACCAAGTGTGATTTCTTCTATTCAAATCCGGTTCACCACAGAAACCGGTAAATCTCCAAAAGTTTTCACTATTACAAAGTTGTACTTCAACATCAATATGAAATTTAGAGTAACTACGAAGAGAAACAATAGTATCTTTGGACCAAAGGAGAGTTAATTCCCCTGACTTTCCAATAGCACTAACAGAAAAACCAGAAAGAAAAAAGAACTTTGGTTTAAGACAATCAAACGACGAGAATTAAGACGCGTTTCCATAAGAAAAACAAGATGGAGTTTATTTTCCACCCAAAATCCAGTTACATTGAGGATTAATATAAACACGTAACCAAGGACCTCATTCAAGAGTATCTTCCGATATATCTCCACTAGCAACTTCAATTTCAAAATTGGATCTTACAATCCTTAAGGAGATGACCAATATTGCCGCAACAATAACAACAATTGGGGAGTCACTCATAAGTAAAAGTAGCCATGATAGATTTTCCATTTACACACTTGACTTTCAAGGTCGTTTAATTAAGAGGTTTAGTGACATCTAAACCAACCAAGATACGGAGCAACAACCATCAGAGCTAGGAGGAGGATTACCAGTGGGGGGGGGGGGGGACGCCAAATTTGCCAATACGAACCAAAACCAACAGAAGCTGGGAGAGGATTTGCCGTGGGGGGGGGGGGTCAGCTAATTTGCCAATACCAATACCGATAACAGAGGTCATAGCCTGTTTGCGCATACCAAACGACAGTTCCGAGACAAGAACAAAGAAAGCAACTTTGTTGAGATCCATAGTCAACGGATCATCCCCAATATCCAAAGCAGCCAGGATTATCAAATTTTTTCCAAAGGACCACGGTTCCTGAGTCAATACCTTTTTCCTTTCGTTTCGTGGTGAAACTTGAATAAAAGCCGCTCTTCTTTAAGCTTATGAATATCAGCCCCATTATGTAAGCTCCAATGCGTAAGAGTTTGCTTGAAGGAGTCCAGATGAATAGTATGGTGGGACAAAGTCCTACCAACCAAACCAAAGTTAAATCCTCATCAGTAGAGGTCCAGGGCTCTATAGGCACTTGGACAGCAACAACTTCTTCCTCAATTAGATGTCATTTTTCGACATCTTGGATGCTAGTTCTTTGGCCATATTGCAGGAATGGAGTACCTGCAAAACAACAAGGAAAAGGGATGTACGAAGAGAGGGTACGTGCTAGTGTGGTTTTGACAGCGAGCATCACCAGTTTGAATATAAAGAGAAGGGGGGAGGGGATATTTTCAATCAATATTTGTCCGAAACGTGATTTCCCAGTCATGAGTTAGAGCAGAGATCTGAGGAGAGCGATAGAATCAATTACGTCGGATCTCAATGATAAACAAATCGAAATGGATATGTGGTACCAGATCTGCAGATTCACAATCGGATTAATTAAGAACATAGTGGGAGAGAAAAACAAAGAATGATAGGGGAGAGCCTCGATTAATTAAACGAGGAGAACAATCTCCAATATAGTAGCAACGTCACCCATGCGGGGAAGGAAGTTGAGGAAGACCATCGGAGCTGTCACCGAGAAAAGGCCAGTGGCCGGAATTTTAGAGAGAGCATTTTAATACTCCAAGCACTAAACTGTTGTATTAATTAAACATTATATATAAACATTACAAACAAACTACACTTTTCTACTATTTTTCAAAGTTTACTAAATTAAATTCTAAAATAAAATTGCTAGATCATATTCTAATTTTAAATCAAACTACTGTATGTCACATGAGTGAACATGGAAGTAAATCATGTAAATTGGGATATATGTTCATAAATTGAGCCATATGTTATGGATTGGAGCATCCTCATTTATTTCTACACAAGAAGGAGCCACCAAAAACTACAGAGTAAGATCACAAGTTCAAGAGCGAGAGTAACATCTCATCCTCCTCGTAAGATCCACCTTGAAGTTTGATCAAGTCTTCAAGAACGAAAATCGAAGAGAAGTCCTTGTTTGATCTAAGAAGCCCCAACACACATGGAGAAACGTTATTGGATTTGTTGTCGGAGGAAGATCAAACCCAAAGGTCCAGCCAAAGCCCAATCAACCTTCTTCAAGTTTTTCGCCTAAAGTCCCGTCAGATGCAAGATCAAGCTGAAAAGACCTTGGAGAAACGTTTCCTGGCAGCCAAACTTTCTCAAAAGAAGATCAAAGGCCAAATTCTGCGACTATCTAGAAGCATTATTCATGGAGTTCATCAAATCCCTAATAATCTTGTTATCGCTCGCCTCAAATACTCATTCACAATTCGACCGAGATCAAGCTAAGAAGTTCTCGCATTGATGTTCTCCCAACTTTGAAGTGATAAATCCAAGAACAAAGAATTTGAAGATCCTCATTCACCGCTTTAGAAGACTAGAATCAGATGACGAGACTAGAGATTGTACCCCTCTTCCATCAAGATAAATACATTATCATTTGTGCATTATTAATTTCTACAATTACATCGAAGGAAGAAATATGACTTACGAAATAAATATAATTACAATGAAAAGACAAAGTCAATCGTAACCAATCATATTGCAATTTTACACTTTCATTTTTTTTCCTTTTGTTTTCTATTTGATATTTCATCGTATCACAATCAACCCCCAAAAAAATTAATATTGATATACTACCTCCATTCCGGGTTCATCTTCCGACGTGTTAGGAATATCTGTTAGTATTTTTGATCAATCACCAAATGACTTATCTTAGTACAGAAAGGTGACTGGTACTTTTAGTTCACTTGAACCTTGTAAAAGAGGAAATCACTTAGTATGTTAGTCTAGTAAAATTTGTATTTGGACTATTAGGTCTCTGAATGTAATTCTATGTTTTGAAGAAGGCCATGATGAAGGATCCTAGCAGTGGATTTTAATTGAAGATTAAAGATAGAAGATTGTACAAGTTTATGAAGACTAAAGGGTTGAGTCTCCTCGGATAGACTACGATCAGAAAGCATATTGTATAGTGTATATTGCACAAAACAAGTCTCTGAACATATGACATCATCGAGAACAAGAGCATGCGAGCTTTTCGAAAGCCTCATGTGTCCGTTGAGACTATAGGACAAGAAATAGTATAATGCATTTATTATACCGGTTGAAAAGTCGCTCAGTGCATAATCCTCTCTGAAAATTAGAAAGGGACTTCTAAGTACACATTTAAAGATATAAATGGATTGAATTTTGAGTATGTCTAACGGATACTATTCAAACAACTCTCATATTCATCTATAAATATCACCACTTAGAAGCTGAGAAATACACACACAAACTACGCTCATATCTACTTACAAGCAAGTATTCTCTCAAGTATCGCACTAACATTCTCCAAGCTTACCGTTGCAACTAAAAAGCTCGAAGAATCACTAGTAGTTCTAAGTGTCCTGAACCTATAACAAGAGATTATTATTCGTGAAAGAGTTGAACTTTCGTACACCTTTTGAAGCTCATTCTCCATAATGGATACCAATTACTTGGGTCAGTAAAAGGGAAGCTACCATACATTGAATAAATGTATAAAGTAGTTATATCTCTTCAAACCTCTCTGAAAATATAACTGAAAAGTTATAGGAGAAGCTTTCCTGAAAATCAACTAATAACCAACACCATCAAGGCGTGGAGTACATGATGTACTTGATTTGAAAAATCAAGGAATAGCTCCAAGGTTATCTTGAGTACATGAAGTACTTTGATGATGAGCCAGGGAACAACTCTGGGGGGACATTTGGTAGGGAACCATTTTTTGTAGGGATCATAGAATAGGATTATTGTAAAGAGAACTCAATTATAATTTCTAGTGTATTCCAGTCCTCAGAAAGGTCAAAGTGGATTAGTTGGAGGATTACGCCACCTCCAGATACCACTATAATTGTTGTGTTATTTACTTATTCGTACTTTTCATTCAAGCATAACACTCACACATATTATTACTACATAGTACAAAACTTGTTTATCTATCGTAAAGTCTTCCGCAATCTAAATTTAAGTACCAGAAAACCACCAGCATATGGGAAATAGTGTTTATCGACAAAAGTTTGAAAAGACTATTCACCCCCCCCCCCACCTCTAGTCTTTTCCTTTATCGTTATCTGGACCAACAAGTGGTATCAGGGCCGGGAGGTTCCCAAACCTTCTGCACTGAACCTCGATCCCCCAAATAGGTAAAGGATTTTGTCGCTTTCCGAGGACGTTTTGATTTTTGTGGTAAGAGTGCAGGTATGTCTCTAAGTGATGCTCAGGTTATGAAGCCCGAGAATTACGAGAAATGGAAGAACAACATGATGCAACATCTAGAAGCTATCAGTGATGAGATGATCTAGGTCATCAAGGAAAGACCTATCAAAACCAGATAACTGACAAGGATGTTGAAGGTAGTGACACATCTACTAGTGATAATGGTCGTATTGCTACTAGTCAAGTTGAGTATGAAGACAAGCCTCGTGACTCTGGACATCGGAAGATGCCAAGAGACACAGGTTGGATGGTCAAGCTCGTAACATCATCATTCAATCCACACCTGAGCATATACAGTTTAAACTGTGGTGTGCTAAAACGGCAAGAGTTGCCTGGCAATTGATTGAAGATATATGTGCCGGAACTGGGAAGACTAGGAAAACAAGTTCGAAGTTTAAAACTGAAGTTCCAAAAACTTCAAACAAGGCCCCTGAAACTCTGGAAGAACTTGATTTTCGGTTTACTACTCTCATGTGTGATATGGCTACACTTGGAGAAAGTAAATGAATTTGAATTCTAAGAAGGTGAAAACCATCGTCAGAAGCTTGAACCAGAATTAGGAACATACTCAATATTTCTACTTTAACCAAGGAATACTACAAATCAAACAAGTGGAACTCTTTTCACATTTAACCACTATGAACTATGAGACAACCCAACGTGGTTTGGATGCAGCTGAAAAGTTGCAAAGTGTTGCTCTAGTCACACAAGGTACTTCTGAAAAGAAGGATACCAAGAAAGTGTCTAAAGAAAATGATCTTGTTGTACAACACATGAAGAAATATGTGAGTCAAGTGATAGAAAGGAGAAAAGCAAAGGAGAAGCTGAAAAAGCATCTCAGCCCAAACTATCATCAGTAGAAGAACATTCAAATGAACAACTCTCTGAACAACCCCGCTTAGAAAGCTGTTAGTACTGAAGTTGCTGAAATTGGAAATGATATATGCTTCTATTGTCAGAAACCTGGTCACTCCAAACGTGATTGTCCAACTTTCAATAAGCTCAAGACAGGTGACAAAAAGGAGAGAAGAACTTTCAAAAGAACTCAGAGGGCCTTGCTCACTAAATAGAGAAAGAAGATCCAAATACAACTTGATGCTTTGGATATTGAGTCAGAATCTGATGATGAAGATTCAGATGACCCAAAAACACCATCACTAGAATTGTGCAGGATTACTCACGATTTAATCGACTTTGGCTAGAAGAAGAATGACATGTGTGGAGTTGTTGAGGTAATGGGTCCCAACATCTCCAACATAGAAAAATGCCTAATGACTGATGAGGTAACTAACACTTCACAATTCCTATACTATGAGATTGATGTTGATGGTATCAAAGATTTGGAATTGATCAAAAGTGAACTTGATCGATATGAAAGATAAGTTTTGGTTGTTGAATCTAAAACCATGATTATGAAAGAAAACAAAGAAACTCTTGAAAAGAGGTTTTTAAGTTGACAAAGGTATCTGAGAGTAAGGACGATGAAATAACATCTCTAAAGTCTCAAATATCGCAAAATGAAAATTCTCATAAACTGACTTTGAATGATCTAAATGAGAAAATGAAGAAGCTTCTTTCTGAAAATGATGACTCAAAAAGAAAGAAATTTCCATCAAATCATTTGTCAAAGCTAGTGACACTCTCACGGAAGTTCAATCATATCTGAGAGATCCAACTGAGAAAGACAGACTTGGACATGATGCTCAATGTAGTAGCTCCACTCCTCTAAAAAAGGGTGATAGAAGGTTGACCTTTGTAAATAGTAAACATAAAGGTTCCAAAGAAACCTATAGCATTGGTCAGAAAGCTAAGGTTCTTGACAAAGGAAAAGCATTTGCGTCCAAACCTTTGAAGGAACAACAAGTCCTAAAGAAACTTGTGGAAAAGGTTTCTGAAAAGAAATATTATCCTCAGACTTCTGATCATCCACAATGTTGTATTACTAGGAAGGAAAGTGCTGCTGAACTTGGTGTATTTCCCACTGTACCATTTTATGGATATAGGGATGATGCAGAAACTAGTAAGGCTGCTAAAAATCGTGTTCAGAAAGTCAATGGTGCTAGAAATGGTATTGGCTATCATGGTATCGGGAAGGTCCTCATGCAACAGTATAAGGAAGGACAAGAACAATGGTGGAAAGCTCGAATTGCTTATAGAAATTATCAGAAGTGGAAGCAATCTTAAGCCACAGAAAAACAGAATGCCATGACTAGAAGAAACTTGGCCAGGAAGACTAAGCTTGCTGAAAAGCAAACTCGAAAACCTGACAGGTCTCTAAAGCCACACGAGGAACACCAAGGAACACCCCAAGAAGGAAAATTGATCTTAAATCTAACTATTCTAGAATTCCTCCTTATGTTCCATGTAGACAAAAACTTACTCATAAGAGATTCATTAAACATGGATTCCTATAGGAAGAATGTTTAGTCTTGATAGTTCTGTTTCTAAGGCACGAACCTAACTCCTGTTTTCTATTTTGTGTAGAACACTTTCTTGGACTAAGGCTCAATGGCTATTTTATAGTGGAAATTGCGTAATAAGATCAGGATTATTGCACTTTGGAATCAACACAATGTGAGTATAATTCAATTTAACATAAAAAATTCCACAATTCAGCAAACGCAAACAAATTCAGTAACATATTTACCCACAATACGTCAATACATTTGAAAGAAAAGAACGGGGAAGCCATCAAGCCTAGGAGACTTCAAAGGATACATTTGAAAGAGGGAGGATTTTACCTCATTCGCAGTAAAGTTGGCGCAAAGAGCTCGATCCCCATATCATCACTGACTTTGGCAGTGACATTAGTCAGCATGTCATCAATGACCGCAGTAGAGGGATTAATGGAGCTGAAGATATATTGAAAATAATCGACATCAAGGGAACCCATCCCATCCAAGTAAGTTCGCAGAATACCATTAGTATCCTTTGATGTCATTTTTGGCTGATTGAGATGAAGCTTTGGCATGAAAGTATGATGTATTTCGGTCACCTTCTTGTACCCATTGGACTTCTGAACGTTGCTTCCACATTTCATTCTCCCTTTTGAGTATCTCATCCAACTCTTATTTGAGAGAGCTCTTCGCAGCCTTCGACTGATCATTAATGGCACCTTCTCGCAAGTCTGCCAATTTAGTCCCGAGATGCTTGGTTTGACCTTTAATCGAGCCAAACTTGCTCTTCTCCTAATTTGCAAGGCCGATTATACAGTCAGTAATGGAGGACAAGATCTTGAAATCTGGATGATAATTCATGGAAATCACCTTCTCGCAATCCTCGTGTCGAACCCACATAGATTCAAACCAGAAACCTGTTCCACGATTTCTTTGTGTGACACGGCTACCTTATAATAGGAGATGAACTAGATTATGGTCTGAGTTGCAGCACATGGGATAGTGTACAGACACTAAAGGAAATGATTGTCTCCAAGAAGAATTATCCAGTGCTCTGTCTAAACTGATCCGAACAGTATTGGGCATGGCCCGACGATTATACCAAGTGAAACCAAACCCATGATAGACTAAGTTAGCCAATCCAATTTGGTGTATGCAGTTTTGAAAATTATTAATCCGACATGGTACAACGGGATGCCCTCCTATTTTTTTCAGAACTATAAAAGACTTCATTGAAGTCGCCCATACAAAGCCAAGGTTGATTAGAGAACGTACCAAGACGTTGCAATCGAGATCAAGTGTTATTTCTTTTATTCAAATCCGGTTCACCATAAAAACCGGTAAACCTCCAAACAAATTTCACTATTACAAAGTTGTACTTCAACATCAATATGAAATTTAGAGTAACTATGAAGAGAAACAATAGTATCTTTGGACCAAAGGAGAGTTAATTCCCCCCGACTTGCCAATAGCACGAACAGAAAAACCAAAAAAAAAGAAAAAACTTTTGTTTAAGACAATCAAACTACAAGAATTAAGATGCGTTTCCATAAGAAAAACAAGATGGCGTTTATTTTCCTTGATCATGTCTCCGAGCTCTTGAACTGTCAAGAGGCCCCCCAAGCCTCGATATTTCCATGCAATACAACCAATGGCGATAGGCGGGGTTGCATAGCAACTCCCATTTCTAGATTAGAATCATGAATGACAACTCCCATGTTAGGACAGTTAAAAGGTCGATTAAGCATTGACTCATCCGTATTACTCGAGTCTTTCTTTCGGTTGACAGAAATAGTCGGCTTGCCATTGTCTAATGTGGCGGGACAATCACGTTTTTTGGGTTGAGAGAGGTTATACTGGGCTGGGGATGAGGCCCGATGCTGAAAGTTGCCTCGAGTCCACTGATTTCGGGTATAATGGGCTTTGGGGGAGGGCTAGAAACGGTGCGGGCTGGGGGAAAGGCGGTTTGGGTATTGTGGTCTTTGGTGAGACTGCTAGGTTATTGGGTTAACGGTAGAGAGGTGAAGAGGGGGTTGGGCTGAGTGTAATGGGAGTGGAATGGGGCTATTGGGCATGATGGTAGGTGGTGGGTGGGTAAAATTGGACCAAGGGAATTGAAGGTGTAACTCCTTCCATATTGGAAGAAGGCTGGTCAACCTTCTCATTTTGAGCTAAAGTAATTCCTTGCAATTGATTAGGAGTAATAAAGTCACTGTCGTTACCAAAATTAGCACCAAGGTCAGCAATGGGAGTTTGCGGTGGGCAACTCCGATCAACGAAGATTCTCGTTGATGGGAGTGGATCCCCACCACCCAAAATCCGGTTACATTGAGGATTATTAGAAACACGTAACAAAGGACCTCATTCAAGAGTATCTTCCGATGTATCTCCACTAGCAGCTTCAATTTCGAATTGGATCTTACAATCCTTAAGGAGATGACCAATATTGTCGCGACAATAACAACAATTAGGGAGTCACTCATAAGTAAAAGTAACCATGATAGCTTTTCCATTTACACACTTAACTTTCAAGGTCGTTTAATTAAGAGGTTTAGTGACATCTAAATCAACTAGGATACAGAGCAACAAACCATCTGAGCTAAGAGGAGGATTACTAAGGTGGGTGGGGGGGGGGGGTGTCAGCTAACTCGCCAATACCATTACCGATAATAGAGGTCATAGCCTAGTTGCGCATACCAAACGACAGTTCCGAGACAAGAAAAGAGAAAGCAACTTTGTGGATCCATAGTTAACGGATCATCACCAATAGCCAAAGTAGCCAGGATTATCAGATTTTTTTCAAAGGACCACGATCCCTGAGTCAATACCTTTTTCCTTTCGTGTTCATGGTGAAACTTGAATAAAATCCGCTCTTCTTTAAGCTTATGAATATCAACCCCATTATGCAAGCTCCAATGCGTATGAGTTTTCTTTAAGGAGTCCAGAAGAATAGTTCGGTGGGATAAAGTCCTACCAACCAAACCAAAGTTAAATCCTCATCAGTAGAGGTCCAGGGCTCTATAGGCGCTTGGACAGCAACAACTTCTTCTTCAGTTAGATGTAGTTTTTCGACATCTTGGATGCTAGTTCGTCGGCCATATTGCCTGGAATGGAGTACCTGCAAAACAACAAGGAAAAGGGATGTACAATGAGAGGGTACGTGCTAGTGTGGTTTTGACAGCGAGGATCAACAGTTTGAATATAAAGAGAAGGGGGGAGGGGATATTTTGAATCAAGATTTGTTCGAATCGTGATTTCCCAGCCATGAGTTAGAGCAGAGATTCTGAGTAGACCGATAGAATCAATTACGTCGGATCTCAATGATAAACAAATCGAAATGGATATGTGGTAACAGATCTGCAGATTCAAAATTAGATTATTTAAGAATATAGTGGGAGAGCAAAACAAAGAAGGAGAGGGGAGAGCCTCGATTAATTAAACGAGGAGAACAATCTCCAATAGGAGTAGCAACGTCACCCATGTGGGGAAGGAAGTCGAGGAAGACCATCGGAGCTGTCACCAAGAAAAGGCCAGTGGCTAGAATTTATAGAGAGCATTTTAATACTCCAAGCACTAAACTGTTGTATTAATTAAACATTATATATAAACATTACAAACAAACTACAATATCCTACTATTTTTGAAATTTTACTAAATTAAATTCTAAAATAAAATTGCTAGATTATATTCTAATTTTAAATCAAACTACTGTATGTCACATGGTGAACATGGAAGTAAATCACGTAAATTGGGATATATGTTCATAAATTGGGCCATATATTATGGACTGGAGCATCCTCATTTATTTCTACACAAGAAGGAGTCACCAGAAACTGCAGAGTAAGATGAAAAGTTCAAGAGCGAGAGTAACATCTCATCCACCTGATAAGATCCACCTTGAAGTTCGAGCAAGTCTTCAAGATGTTCATCTGAAAATCGAAGAGAAGTCTTTATTTGATCTAAGAAGCCCCAACACACATGAAGAAATGTTGTTGGAACTATTGTCGAAGGAAGATCAAATCCAAAGGTCCAGCCGAAGCTCAATCAACCTTCTTCAAGTTTTTCGCCTAAAGTCCTGTCAGATGAAAGATCAAGCTGAAAAGACCTTGGAGAAACGTTTTCTGGTGGCCAAACTTCCTCAAAAGAAGACCAAAGACCAAATTCAGCGACTATCTAGCAGCATTATTCATGGAGTTCGTCAAATCCCTAATAAGCTCGTTATCGCTCGCCTCAAATACTCATTCACAATTCGATCCAAGATCAAGCTAAGAAGTTCTCGCATTGACGTTCTTCCGACTTTGATGTGATAAATCCAAGAACGAAGAATTTAAGATCCTCGTTCACCGCTTTAGAAGACTAGAATCAGATGACTAGACTAGAGACTGTACCCCTCTTCCATCAAGATAAATACATTATCATTTGTGCATTGTTACTTGCTACAATTACATCGAAGGAAGTAATATGACTTACGAAATAAAAATAATTACAATGAAAAGACAAAGTCAATCGTAACCAATCATATTGCAATTTTACACTATCATTTTTTTTCCTTTTGTTTTCTTTTTGATATTTCATTTTATTACAATTAACCCCAAAAAATTAATATTGATATACTACCTCCGTTCTGGGTTCATCTTCTGACGTGTTAGGAATATCTGTTAGTATTTTTGATCAATCACCAAATGACTTATCTTAGTACAGAAAGGTGACTGGTACTCTTAGTTCACTTGAACCTTGTAAAAGAGGAAATCACTTAGTATTTTAGTCTCGTAAAACTTGTATTAGGAGTATTAGGTCTATGAATGTAATTTTATGTTTTGAAGAAGGCCATGATGAAGGATTCTAGCAATGGATTTTAATCGAAGATTGAAGATAGAAGATTGCACAAGTTTATGAAGACTAAAGGGTTAAGTCTCCTCGGATAGACTATGATCAGAAAGCATATTGTATAGTGTATATATAGTGTATATATTTCACCGGCTGGAAAGTCGCTTAATGCATAATCCTCTCTAAAAATTAGAAAGGGACTTCTAGAACTCATGTCAAGATATAAACGGATTGAATTTTGAGTATGTCTAATGGATACTATTCAAATGACTCTCATATTCATCTATAAATATCACCACTGAGAAGCTGAGAAATACACACACGAACTACGCTCATATATACTTACACGCAAGAATTCTCTCAAGCATCTCACTAACATTCTCCAAGCTTACTGTTGCGACTAAAAAGCTCGAAGAATCACTAGTAGTTCTAAGTGTCCTGAACCTATAAACAGAGATTATTATTCGTGAAAGAGTTGAACTTTCATATACCTTTGTGAAGCTCATTCTCTAGAACGGATACCAATTACTTGGGCCAGTAAAAGGGAAGCACCATACATTGAATAAGTGTATCAAAAAGTTCTATCTCTTCAAACCTCTCTGAAAATGTAACTGAAAAGTTATACAAGAAGCTTCCCGAAAATCAACTTATAACCAACACCATCAAGGCGTGGAGTACATGATGTACTTGATTTGGAAAATCAAGGAATATCTCCAAGGTTATCTTGAGTACAGGAAGTACTTGGATCGATGAGCTAGGGAACAACTCGGGGGGGGGGGGAATTTTGGTGGGGAACCCTTTTTTTT
>JAYMSP010002792.1:0-22470 GCA_036897095.1 Plantago elongata
TCGAAAGCCAATCCAGGAAGATTGTATCATCGTTGCTCTGAACATGGTTGGTCAGGTTGGTGCAGTCATGAGGAGGAACAATCTTATATTGGGAGTCAAGTGTTGGAGTATCAACAACAAAGAAGGGAAGATCCATATGAGGGGCTTAAGCAACTTGATTATGTCAATCTAGTGTTATTAGCAGTTTACTTGTTTTGCTTGACCATGAAATGTATCTTTGAGCAGGCATGTACCTTCTAATGTAAGCACAAGATTTTCATTACATGCCATAGACAACAAAAGGCAACAAACCATTACATGCCATAGACAACAAAAGTCAATGTCAACCTAGTTTCCAATCTATGAGACCAACGGCTAGTTTTTAGAAATTATTTCGAATCAATCAGATTAGTCCCTGAATTTCGCAATGTGAATTACAGTACCATCCTCACGTGATATACACGTGACACCAATGGCTAGTTGAGGCAAAATTTATTTAAATCAATTACACCCAGGTCCAACCTTTATTTTCCTATTACAATTTTCCTTTTCTTTAATTGTCAAATTTAGTTTCTCTTTTCTTTATTCGGACAAACCAAAAATTCCACGTAGGACAGAGGAAATGTTGATGCTGGAGGGGTGGTCAACGGCAGGGATTTATCTGTAATTGTTTGAGATCGAGGGGCCAAATTGAAATTAGCGAACTTTTAAGGGGTATCTTTTGTAATTCACCATAGTTTTAATGAGAGTTGTTATGATTTTAACTATGTTAATGAATATTTTAAGCAGGTGTTGATGACATCGAGTTGATGATAATTCTTTCAAAAGCGTCATTGAAGTATTGAAGCAACAAGTACAAACAACAAAAGGCAGAGGAAGCCGAAGTTCACATCAAGTTTAATCGGAAAAACAACATCTTATTGTAAAAAGAATCCCTATAAAAATAGATGTTTTAATTAAAATCTTTAGTTGAATGAATGTTTCAATATTTCAAGTAGCTTATGTAAGTTTGTTTGTGGTGTTATATAATAATATTTTTGAAATTTAGATTTGTTTAATATTGGTATAATGATATTAGATTGAAAAAAATCATCTTAAAATATCATGTAACTCCTTAAAACCATCACGCCTCTCTTAAAAACTAACAAAAAAGGTTAAAATTATAATTGAAACAACTGACGCATTAAAACTATAACACCATCTCTTAAAATATTAATAAAATACACTAAAAAATGTAACTAAACTTTCAATGGAACTATAACATAATATATTAAAAGTGTAACGAAAAATGTGTTCTCAACATTTTTTTAAAAAACTCAGCCGGTCAGACCGTAAAAATTAAAAAATCGTGAAAATTAATAATAAATTATAATTTTCCTATTTTTTAAGACTTTGGCTTTCATTTAATGTTTATGCAAATTCATATGATATTTGCATATTTTACCTCTTTTTTCTTTAAAAAAGTAAACTACCTAAAAATGTGTGCTAAACATAATCCGTATGTAATTTTCCGCTAAGTGGGGATGTCTTTAAAATAACTTGATACCTTATGGAGTGAGCATTTAAATTAGCAAGACTTTGTTTCTTCCTACCTAACACTATCTATAAATCCTTTAGATAGATGAATAAATCTAACTTTGAGCTCCAAGAAAACATTCTCTTTGGTCCCAGAATCTACTTGCATGCATGGAAGGTGAAAACTTTTCCTCCTACTTCTTTCAACAATCTTCTAGTTTCCCATTAGATGATGATTCAGTTCAATCCATTTTGGACCAATCCATGCAAAACCAGTTTTCTTCAGATGATCATCATCATCATCATCAGAATATTGACTTGGCTGGTCTTTTCTCTGCTGGTAATAACCCAATGGATCAAAATACAAACACAAATGTGCCTAGAAATGACATTATCAATGGGGAAGTGGATCAGAATCAAGTTGTGGTTGCACGAAACAAGGCGAAAAGTGGTAAGAAGAAAAAGTATATTCCACCAAGAGTGGCGTTTCATACTAGGAGTGCTGAAGACATTCTTGATGATGGATATAAATGGAGGAAATATGGCCAGAAATCTGTCAAGAATAACGTCCATCCCAGGTATATCATTTATCTTGTTTATATAATATCTATCTATATATATACATATATATATGTGGAACAATTAATATTGAACTAGTGATGATGATCAGTCCTTTAGAAATTAGATAAATAGTTTTGAATTTTCTTTAATGTGTTTAATTGAAGTAATATATTATGAGAAATTAAAGGATGAAACTGGAAAACTGAATGCTCATGATCTAGAATGGTTAGTGCATGTTCGAAAACTAGTCAAAAAGTACCATAACTTGCAAGAAATTGCAAGGCCCCAAGTCATGTGTAGGTTTATTCATTTTATTTCACTTTTCTCCAATCTTTCTTGTACTTTTCATATATTTTTATAAATTATTGATCTAATTTAGATCTGTGGAGTTTACTCTGGAATTCGATGTTACTAGCTAGTAAATTGACTATATAAGTTTTTTACACTTGCATAATTGATTACTTCTTGTAATTCTCACCCTAATTACTACTCCTATATGTTAATTAATTTATTTTATTTACAACTGATATGTTTATCCCTTTTCTTTTGTCCCATTCTTTCTCTTCACAACAGAAAATAGTATCCGAGTACGAATGGATCAATCTCACATTATCAACTTAGTGTTCGGTATAGAGTTAAAAAGTACTTAAAATATTTTTAATCTGGTTTTCTGAATTTTAATTCTCAATCACATGTGTTTTAATTTAATGAATATTGTTGTATTAACATGCATTTGTAAATATGTATCTCGCAAACACCGCTCTTCTTCTTCTTTCTTTATATGGTTTCATCGTGTTTAAGACTTAAGCTATTTCTCATGGTTTGTGGTAACTTTCTCAATATATTCTTTCGTCACCAATGCATGAGGTCGCGTCAACGAGGTAGCTCAACAAGCATCGAAGGTGTGTTTGTTTTCTTCAGTTTTATCGAAAGCCAACTATATTTGGCCAAAGAGATCAAATTCAGCATATTACTCGTCAAATGCAGTTGATTATATATAACGACGACATTTTCCTTTTCTTAAACAAATGTATTAACTGCAGATCAGCAGTCCAGTATGATTCTCAAACCAACGTAGCATCCGTCCGTCACTCAACCATAAGAATTAAAAAGACAGAAAATGCTAATCCACAATAAATTAAGATTTATTTGTGTACTAATATGGTCTTAAATTTTTAATAATTTATCCTCTATTCTATTAGGTCTCTGAGAAAGTCACAATAATAAGATTCTGATTTTAACCTGCACATCATTTTGCTTGCTGTACTAATACTGAATTTTGTAATTGAGCATAATCTTGTGTTCCATCTGTCTCCCAGGAGCTATTACCGCTGTACGCACCATACGTGCAATGTGAAGAAACAGATCCAGAGGCTCTCAAAGGATACCGGCGTTGTCGTCACCACATATGAAGGAATCCACAACCATCCTTGTGAAAAGCTCATGGAAACACTCAGCCCTCTTCTCAGGCAGCTTCAGTTTCTCTCAAGATTCTGAAAACTTGTCGACTCTATGGAGCTTCAGAGTTTCTGTCCAAGGAAAGATGATGCATGCAGCATGGTTTACACCAGAAGCTTTATGAAACTGTAAAAACTGTACAAGCAAAAACTGATTATCAGCAATTAAATGCTATCAGTACATGAAATAAATGAACAATTAACATCTTTAATGTGCTGTTCCTGCAAATGTAGGAATGTTCTCTAAATTCCAGGCTGTGATTAAGAAGCATAACAAACAAACATATTGGTTTTTCCATAACAGATTCGTTCATTGACTTAAAATTCATTCCTATAGCAAAAAGCAACAAAAGGAATCCGACCATAGTAGTTCTATTTAAGAACACTTGTTCATGACTTTGATTGTAATTGTTTGAAAAAATTGTAGGGATTACAATGAAGAAAAGTAACTCAGTCGAGTAGTGCTTCGGCTGGAGTATGTTAAGCTCAAATATGTGCTCATTGGTCACCTTAAAGTAGCAATGTGACGATGGTGCAAGCTCTGTAACGATGATTATTAGGGTTTTCATTTACACAAACCACAAAAAAAAATTCAAAAAACCAGTGGACTTACATCAAGGTCTGTTCTGAGTTGAACCCTTTGGGCAAAACCAGATAAGAGGTATCTGAACTTTCTTTCAGTTTAAGGACTGCAAGGTGGAACTTCACAAGGATTTCTCTTTATCCAAACTAATGCTCACAACTGGAAGGTGCCTAAGTCATGGGAATGCTGTGAAAGTTTTACTTTTCGTTGGCCAACCCATTCGAGCCTATATGACAGGTCAAGATTGTGAATCAGGAGTTTTAATCTATCCATTTCGCCCAATGTCTTCCCCTGCAACACAGACGAGTCATGAGAAACATAAATGGGTTTTCATAACAGCATAATGTCTGTGTGCCATTTTCGAGCACCATTAACAATAAAGAGCCGCATAAGAGGTGGGTCAAATAAGATATACTTATTTCAGAAGGGGGGAATATTAAAAAAAAAAGAAAAGAAAAGAGAAGGATACTACTCCATTGAAGGTAGCTTTGTGTTTAGGCAGTAGGAATGAGTACTCCCCACTCGACAAATGACAATTTTTTTTTACCACAATAAATTTAAATAATTAACTTAAATTATTCTATTCATTCTCCTCACAAGAAAATACTCCACAAAATATTTCCAAGGACTTTTAGCATCTTGTTTAAAAGAAGCTGTAAATTTCCAAGGATAGACCGATAGAGGGTGTACATCTTATATTGACAAGCTTTCGAATCTTTCTTATGTGGTTTAACGGTACCTTTCTTTCTAATGTTGGTTAAATACTGAAGTACATGACTTGTGTATACCTTTACCTCACTCCACAATACTCCCTCCATTCCGTTGGTCCGGGCACAAGTTTTAAGATATAGTGAATAAAGTGGGAGAGATGGTGAATAAATAGGAAAGAGAGTAAATAAAGTGAACAAAGTAGGAAAGAGAGTGAACAAAATAGGAGAGAGGTTTTCCATTTAAAAAGGGGAAGTTGAGTTTGGAATGGAGGAAGTATTTAGTACTGGTACTAGTGTATTATGAATACTGTTCATGTGAAGTTTAAATAAAGTTCCAACTATCTTGTTGGTCAAAAGTTCCAAGAGACAAAAGCCAGGACTCAAAGATCTCATCGAGCCAAAAAGGAAAAGAACATGAAAATAAATAGACTTGGCGGCGCATGCACACATTCACAGTCATGTATTGGTAGTAGTAGTACTAATGCAAATCATGTATTGGATTAGTAGTAGTACTAATGCACATTTATTGGATTAGTTACCTAACCTAATATCAAATGTGCTCTTTAAATATAGAAATTAAGCATCTGCAAATCATTTCATGTTCTTGTCTGCAATTTCATTATTAAAGTAATATATACCAGAGTAAAGTTATTTAAATAAGAGAGCATAATAGTCCTTTATGATAACATTATACTCACTCCTCTGGGTATCTAAAAAAATCAGAACAGATCCACATAACCGGAGGGAAAAAACGAGTGAAGAAGAATTCAAATTTACCGGGGAATTTGCTAGTCCGTCCTCCTGCAATGCGCTGGTCATTACGCTGGACCTAGTAGAATTAGGTGAAAATCCTTCCCAGGGAGGAACAAATATGAGCTTGGTACACTGGACAGGAACAAGATTTCGGCTAAGCTTTTCCCACCATCCAGACCCAAGTGACCACCACCGAATCATCAAGCCGTTCTCTGAGAAAGCAACCAGTCCCTGCAGAAAATATCAAGAAAAACTGATAACTTAAAGAGAATATATAAACTTCAATAATGTGCTATATGAAGTTTAATTACAATAGAGTAGAAAACTTCATTGATCGTGTAAAGTTAGATGCTCCTTAAAATGATACCCATACTTTTCGGAGACCTGTTGGATTGATCAATGTTAGAGAGACAGATGGTGTGATGATATATATCAGAATTACCTCTCCATCTGGTGAGAAGCTCAGAGCTGATATCCCTGTAACAATGGCCATATCTGAAGTTCCTCCAAGAAGACTTGGAATTCCGAGAGGTCCGCTGGCATCCAGAATCTTTATCTTGCTCATGCTAAATAAAGTGATGATAAAACTGAAAAGAGTTAGAAACATGCAATATGAAAGATCCGACGACTAAACAAGGACAATATAAGCAGACTAGTGAAGCTCGCACTATAAGCCAAAATTTTATCTGTGGAAAATTCCGCTGAGATTTTTTGGCTCAAACCGAGTTGCAACCAGAACACATAAACCCTCAAGAATGGTTTGAAACAAAAACGAAATGATGAGCCATCTCTTTTATAGATCAAGTCCCAATACAAGACATCTCTATAGGATTCTCATTACAAGCAGATAAACATGAAGTGCTTTGCTCGACAACAGGAAGAGCATGTTCTAGAAAAACATACGAAGAAAGCTTTCTACAGAGGCTCTTGGAATCAAATTAAGACACCTTGTAAAATTGCCATTGCCCCAATAATGTTATTGACACAGATATACAGCAATACATCATCTTGTTGTTGTTATATGAATATTAGATATTGAATGGCATTATACTGTCAATAAATTTACTACGAAAGCACAAATTTTATCATATGGGACCAATATATAAAAGCTAAACTAATACCATAGCTGACTGCATTGCAATGTCAGATTTCATTTGTTACCTCTGCATGTCGTACACCCGAATAATAGCAGAATTAACTTGTGCAATAGCATCCCCAACTGCCAACCGGCTGGACGCATCATTTAGTGCCACCATGGGAAATACCCGAACAATTTCTTGCATTGCCTTCATGGAACTTTGGAAGCAAATCTTTCGCATTGTTAAGTTGCCAGGATCAACTGTCTGTAAGATAAATGTGACCACCTGCATACCTGTGTAGATGTTAGAAACAAAAGAATCCATATAGGAACCTAATCAAAACTGTAATGCATAGTAGACCAGATTCTATATTTAGTTTTCAACTGCATGTTGCTACAAACTGGTCATTATTGCCAAAAATATATTAAAATACAAATAATAGTATTACAATTTTTTTTAAATGTAAACATGACTAGACTCCCAAAACAGAACTGCAGGCTGCAAGAATGATCAAGAACAAGGAAGAAAACAACTTAACCAAGAATTGCCATCCCATCTAAAAGCTAAGCTTGGTGAGAGGTTAGGCATTATGACATTCAATCAATACCCCTTTATCATATATCCTCCTTACACAAGGGTCAATTGTTTCAATCTTGGGAGGCCCATAAATTGGCTAATATGACTCCCATGTTAGCTAAGGCTCTGATATAAGTATATCACAAGGAACTATATTTTGAATTAACTAAAAAAGCTCTGTATTGTCGAGAGTTTAGGTCATGTCATTTATGTAGACTTATGGTTGAGACTTGAGAGCTTAGGCATCATTTATACATAAATGATGCAGAGGAATGAAAGTCGAACATGAATAAGCATGTTGGAATCGTAAAACGGGTTCAAGCAGTACCAAAAACATTTATGGTTCAGGTCACCTCCTAAAATCCAACGTTTTGTAGCTACAAAGAATAGCTATATTACGTTCCAATTATTGCTTGGGTTATCCGCAAAGTATGGAAGAGGAGGGGTGAGAATTCAAGATAAATTTTCAACTCACGATTTTAACAAGATATGGATATCTAAATGAAACAAGTATACGAAAAGTGAAAACTGACACATGAACTCCACAAGTCTATTAGTAGTGCCAGAAAGAACATAAAGGAGTATGCTTTGACATTATAAATCTCAATTACAGCAAGGGTAAATAGTGAAATGTTTTCAAATACCTTGTCAAGATGTGGAGATAAGTTTCTTGGAGAACCACGCATAACCCTGATCAGAGTCATAAGTGACACTATATGAACAGGTGAATCTGATGCAGTAGACCAAATTTGGTGTTCAACCACGTGCAGAAATCCAGGTATGTCTGCCATTGCTAAACTAGGAAGAAGGATCCGAACCAAACACTCTCGAATATTAACAGATGAAGCAGAATGTGCAGAAGAGTTGGCTGATGTACCACTCACACACTCCACTTGAAAGAATATATCTCCAATAAGTCGAGTTATTTCAGAACCAATGCATGAACTCCATGTACTCTCCATGCCCTCAGCCAGAATCTCTGTTGCAGCAGCACTATATTTCTCATTCATGGACATAACCAATTTTACCAGTGGATGAACTACCACCATGGGAAGCTTCTGCTTGACAAGACTAGGATACCAGACAGCCAGAGCAGCAGCAACCATTATTTGAGAACACATGGCATCTTGAGTTGTTCCACCTACACAGGAAATCCAGTCTTGCATTGCATATGATTCCAACCAAGAGACTATTTCTGAATCTTCAATAGGAAATTCCCCATGCAATTCTTGTGCGACATCAGGTTTAAGACACACCCCGGCTGAATTCTCATGCCCTTTTCTTTGTTCTCCATAAGGATATATATCATCATTGAAATGTTGATTGGCTTTTGGACAGCCCAGAGGATAGGGAATAGCCCGTGAAGCAGCACAATGGAAAATAGAGCGAGCAGCCATCTTCACATGTTCAAACTCATTTTGCCAAAAGCTTACGAGGAGCTGGAGCAGGGAAAATGGACAATCAAGATTATTATGATTATGCAGAGGTTCATTAAATACAAATAATCCAGGTCACCCTTGTCAAATGGTTAACGTTTTACATATAATATCTTACTAATAGGCACAAATAGGATGCAATCACATTTCAGATATCAACATGATCAATCTATAAGAAACTACTTTAATGTTATTAGGTAATAAAAAAATTTGTTTCTCCACAATTGAAGTTTCAAGAAACCATTTTTACAACATCAAAATACAATGTGTTCGCTAGAAACCAATTTGCCAACATATTTTTTAGATGTCGCATTTATTAAAAACAAAAACCTAAATGCACTGGCTCGATCTGTTTCATGTGAAAATGATACAAGTGGCAGAAACTATGCCAGGAATAAATGTATGATGGGAGGGAATGTGTACAAAGTAGAGTTATTTGAGTTCCAGTATTGCCAATTGCACAACAAGTGCTTTCTTTCTTATCTTCTTCCATTATGAAACCATAAGGATAGTTATTTTTGTTCAACAATGTTGTCACATATTGTTTTCACTCATAAAGACCAGAAAACTATGTACATCCTTATACTTCCATACTTCATGTAAGAGAACTTTTTGAGTGAAAGCCTGACGTGAGACGACTTAAACATATATAGGCTACTGGTTAGAAATCAAAGTAAAGGAGCCTTATTACATTGGCCACTTAAATAAGCATCGACAAAACAAAGGGGCTGGCTGCCATTGTTTGCTCCCAAAACATGTAATTAAGGAAACAATTTAATCTCCGGAAAGAAAACAATAAGTAGGAATCAACTCAAGTAGCAAATACAAATAGTGGTGGCAACTACAATTGATAGATTTCTTAAATGAATGCCACATCATTCAATATGATATTGAGAGAGATATTAGCAATTAACTTCATGTTCGCAACAATATCAATTAAATATGCATTTGATAATGGTTTGACCATTGATGTTTCACCTGGAGTAGAGGAGCTTTTACATCCGATACTTTGTCTGCAAATTTTCGCGTATAGAAAGCTGCTAAAGCACTGCAGGAAGACATACAAATAATGACAGTGAATTAATCACATGAAAAATCACAAGGAGTTCCCATCTGGCAACTCTGGCGACTTAAGTAGACTAGACATGCCTCAGCAACATTACATGTACTTGTTAAGTCATAAAAAATTATAAATATGCGATGATCGCGTCCATACTCTCCATATTACAAACCATATATATACCAAGTAATTACTGGCTGTAAGCATATAATGCTTTTGAGTTTTGAGTGTATAATACCTGCTGGCTGATGAATATGAGTGAGACAAGCTAATCAAGTGCTGGGCTAGGGACACCATTGTTAATGATCTCATGGCCGAATATTCAGCAGATGATCTCCAGAGCTGCATTTATTGATTTGTTTGGAATTAGTCGTGTATCACGAACAAATGTCATGAGCTTGTCTATTTTTACAAGTTACAACATTACCTCAAGAGCAGAAGCAGAACCTGGAAAAGTCAGTGTCATAGCACCCCTATCTCCCAACATACCCGAAGATACAATAAAACAAACAGGCCTTTTCAGCTTCATTTCAGTTATAAGCAAATTATCAAGCTCATTGTCGACATTCCACAAGTGAAGCACTGACAGGCTGAATTGAAGAAGATCTTCTTCAAACAAGTGAACCCCCTGTTCTGATGTCAAGCCAGAGGAACCAGATGAAACTGAATCGCTCTTTACATTCACATGATGAAGGCTGGGCATCCCCGTTCCCAGTTCTTTTATTGGATCCTTTTGCCCGTAATGAGCATCATCTTCAGCTAGGACAGTTCCAGCACCCTTCGCATCATTGCTTGGTCCAGTATGATTGTCATCTATGGACAACTCCTTATTAGAACAAAGAGACATCAATGAAGTGAGATCAAAGCACAATGTCGAAACTCCAGGAATTGGAGAAGAGCTTTTAATTGGGTGATTTTCACTTTGGAAGACAGCTGGTGTGGGGTACCCAGACCTTGCCCCGGGTCCTCTGATAGTTTTTGATGTTGCAGATCTATTGGGTACACGTGTACCTTCTACAGGTTTCTTCAAAGAAATCTCCTTCTGAGGATATTTCAGAGTGGATTTTGACAACTTTGAATCATCCATTGGCTGAAAAACTAAAGAGGACACTGAAGTATTAGCGTTTGTCATACTTCCTGATGAAATGCTTTCATTACACACTGCATAGAAATGATCAAACATTGAATGTGCAGCAGCTCCCCGAAGAATTCTCTCACGTGCACCCGTCTTTGCATCCCAAATGTATAAAATGTCAAGTGTATCAGTTTTTTCTGAGAGATGTGGACATAGACATGCTATATAGCCTCTTACGCCATCCCATGCAACTTTTTCAGGAAAGTACGGATGTCCAGGAAACAATCTCTCTACTCTTGAAGTCTGAAGGGAAACGAGCGAGACACAAGAGTCATCGCCGACTGTCAAAAAGCAATCACTCCACGGGTATTCACTTTGATGTGGAGCAAGGATAATTTGGCGTACTGGAGCTACATGCTGGTGCAAAACAGTAATAGGACTACCAGAGTCAAGATCCCAAACACGGACAGTGCAATCCATACTTCCTGACAGTAATACATGATGTGATGTGTACCCTTCAGACTTACTCACCATTTCATGTGAAGCTAAACACAGAACAGCTCCCACATGCCCTGAAAGAAACTGCTTCTCTCCATGTGAATCCTTTTTCTCATGAGGGTGTTGACTAAGAGAATCTACTGCTGTGAAAAACATGTCAAACTTAATGATTTGAATGTCACCATTGAATAAGCCATAAACAATGGCATAAGGTGCTAGGTGGTTTTCAGATATAACCATCGAAGAAGACACTGCTTGCTCTCCTTGGTTAGTGCCAAATCTGAGGATATCATCCTCATTGGCAGGATATACCAAATCATATGAAGGAGCTTTATCACCAATGGAATGTTTTTCTTCATCCGAAATGTCGTGGATTGGGCCCTCAGTCTCACGTCCAGATAAAACAGAGTCCATAGTCCAATTGTCAGAAAGGCTACATTCTGCGACCAAGTTACATTCTGAAGGGATATCCTTTTCCAGAGGCAAAAGCCAAATAGTAACACTAGGTTTCCATAACTCATGTTTATTTACTTGGTAGCAAAGTGATTCAACACGCAGAAGATACTTATTTAAAGGTATAAAAGAAAAGGATAGACTAATGTCAGAAGGGTGCGACACAGCGGGGATTGTATGTAGAAGCTTGCACGTGAAATTTTTGATTGAGTATGAGATCCCGTATATACAAGATTTACCTCGGTTATTCCATACCATTAATTTTTCTGCGATAATATTACTCGATATCCCTTCATCATTGCCCACAAATATGCCACCTATTACATACAAGTCATCCTCATGACAAAGTTGATCATCTGTAAAAAGTATCTTGCCAACAATAGTGCCATCATGTGCTTGCCTAAATGTGCAATGTGTTCGATGCAGAAGGCCTAAAACATGTCCATGCTTTGAAAAAGCAACTGACAACCCTTTTTCTGTAGAGTAATCCATCCAGTCTAGTACTTCTAAACTCAATGAATCCTTTGGTGCCCCAGGCACAAGTGGTTCTTTGGGATCAGAATTCTTATTCATTGGCAAATGAAGTACTTTACCAAATGAATCAACAATCATCACTAATTGCTTCTCTATGTCATCTGGACGAGATACTATTGCCATTGAATTCAAAGGTCCCAGAGTTACATTACCATGGAAAACTGTTTGTACTATTGCAAGAGTATATGAGTCGATGATTATAACTGTACACTTCGAAGGATTTGCATCTTGTAATTCTCTGTCCTCAGTGTTGTGTAACTGGTGCCCTTTATTATGAGAACATACGATACATACGTATCTCATTTTTCCAGGTAACGACTTGATGATGACTGGACTCCCTGCCCAAGGGGGGATTTTCCTCCTCCTTCTACAGTGCCCACTTACTCTGCTCCAGATGCACAATACACCATCAGTGCAAGCACTTATTAGTGCATGGCATTGAACTGAATTAGGATTTGATATCGTATTACTACTGTTGGTGAACTCACCACTAACAGAATCATCATCAGGAACACATATCCCAAGATCAGCTACAGGAGCAGTATGGCCACACAACATTGCAACAGGTTTCATTTCCTGACATATAAAATCATATAATCAAATTAATTATAGTACTCCTATCTTAAATTTATGAGATCCAAATTCCAGTTCATCGAGCTATTATAATCAACAGATACTACAGATCACGGACAAAGTTACATTAAAGTTGGATCGTGTCTCAGGAGACCTTCAACAAAGCTCCTCTTAATAATTCCTGAACATTTAGCTTCACGATTAATCTATTTCCTATCTAAATTCCTACCTTCAACTTGATCTAAGCTTTTACAGCTGTTCCCACAATACTGAATAGAATTTGGCACAATCAATGACTTAGTGTACTAGCTGACTAGCATAAACTTCAAATAACTAAAATCACAGAAATGAAAATGAGTAAATAATGAAAAAGTCATCAAGCAAAAGTATCCAATCGCAATGGCAATTAACAAAACAGTAGTGTTCATATAAAATTGGTACAGAATCATAGTGTTCATATAAAATTGGTACAGAATCACGAAGAGATGGTGACTGAAGAAAGGCATTACCGCTTTAACAGGAGAGGAAACGAGGTTCCACCAAATGATGGAGCCATCAGATCCGCCGGTGTAAAGAGTAGGCGGTTCGCGGATTACGGCGGTGGATATGACTCGTTGGACCGGCGGCGAGCCGGACCATATGCAGGCCACCGACTTGCACTTCATCGGAGAATCGATCCCGACCGGTTCGCATAGGCCGGTTCTGAAATGTTTTGTTCGGGAAAAGAGGAGTGGTATGATCGTTTAGCTAAGCGCAACAGTTTGTAGAGAGAGTAATGAAGTGTGATGTGTGAGTAACGAGGTTACATCAGCAATTAAATCTTGGCACTTTGCGGAGGTTGATTAAATTTAATCTGAGGTATAACTGTTTACACCAAATTTTAGTTGTGTTAATTTTAAATTTAAATATAACTAATAAATATTACTTAAACTCTAATTAACTTGTGAAAATTACATTTAGTATATCAAGTGTTTTTGTTGATTTTTTATTTATAAAGATTTAATTATGTCGGTATCTTAATCTCTTAATTATAATGAGATGATTAAATACGGTTAGATTGTTCGATTCAATTAAAATGGAACGTTAATTCTGTCTTAAACAGTCTATATATTTGTCCAAATTCTCTAGAGAGTTACTGAAATTTGAGAGACTTTAGAATTTATATTTTTAGTTATATTTATTTCAAAAAAATTATATTTAAAACTAGATCGGATAATGTTGTTAATAAAACGTTTTAAAATTACCTTGAATGAAGATTATATAACTCGAGTAAAGTATGAGGCTACGAGCAGTCAAGCACCAAACATCATTGATTCGAAGGTGTTGCTTATTTAACGCAAGAGCTCAACAAAGTAAACATCAACGGGACAGACGCTCCTAAGACCTCTGGTCTAAACGGCAATGGCAATTTCAGGGATGATGGGCAAGAGAAAACCTCAGTATCACTGTCGGTCTAATATAACAACTTATCATAAAAACAACATACAGCCAGTTGCATACATGTAGATCAGAATTCTAGGACGAAAAACTGATATTCAGATTCCTATGCATAAAAAAAGACAGCCCCCCAAAGAAATGCAAGTTCAGAATTCTAGGTATACCTGCCGCCCCTACACAAATCCAGTTGGATAAATAGTTGTACTATAGAACTTTCACCGCCCTAGAACTAATAAAACAATTTCAAACAACAGCAAGAATTAATCACTTATATGAACAAAGAGATTCTTCCTACATCCCTTGACTGCTTGATGGTCCTGCCGAAGCAGGAGAACCCTGAGTTGCTCGATCAGCCAGGTGGGACTGGACATTAACAGGGAGAGATGCCACATTGGACACTGGTCGAGCAGCATGTGCTTGAGCTTGCTGGGTGGGACGAATAATGAACTGGTTCATTGCATCAGAATATGCCTGCCCGGTTAGAGCTCCACGCATCCGCACTGCGGGTCGCCAGTTTGGATCCGCTGTGTCAAAAGAATTGGTTCTTGTCAGTTGCTGTGATGTCACTCCAGCATTCACCCTTTGGTCTACCTGAAATGGCATTCTGAGCGCAGTAGGATTGTTCCCTGAATATGAAGATACATCACCAGATGAATCCAAAGACATTTGTACAGCTCTGTTGGCAGCTGCGAGCAATTGAGAATTTTGGCTGCCGACTCCAACATGACGCTGGGACCGCTTGAAGATGAAAGATTGCATATACCTTGGTGAATGATTAGTTGCTGGAGGCCTGATATTTCCCGTATGCGGACTTAAATTTTGGTGCTCTCTTGAAGTTCTGTAACCAGGTGGTACCTGATTCTGAGACTGAGGGCCAGCATTCCGCTGAGCAAGCAGACAAACAAATTATTTGGAGTGAGGTAATCTTTATAAACACGACAAATTCACAAGTTAAAGCATCAATCTCACTGTTGACATAGAAAAATGATTTATTCTTCTAAGAGGAAAATGCATGAAATGAAAACGTTAACCGTGCCCTAATTTATGTATTGCACAGCCATACTTCCATAAACTCTGCACTAAAACCCCTTCCTCCCCAAGTTGAGAAATTCTAGATGCGAATACAAATTCCTCAATCTGAGAGGATTGGAATTTTAGAGCAGCAAGAGTATATGCAATGAGAATGACACAGCGAGATCTGTGCCAGTTGTAATGAGGAGTTTCTCTGTTGCTTTATTCTTTTTACTAAAGAAATTCAGCAGTAGGTTCTTGCACATGTTGAACGGGTTTAAATTAATTAAAACGCACAAACGGGCACTCAGTTACATGTGACCCTGAATACTGACTCAAAGCCGGTGATGCATGTTGAATGGGTTAAAATTAATTAAAAAGCACACAGGGCACTCAGTTACCTGTGACCCTGGATACTGACTCAAAGCCGGTGATGACAAATGCGGGTTCTGTGAGCTTGAACGACTGGTTGTGTTCATGCTTGCAGGAGATGGAAGTGGATTTGGTGAAGCTATTGGGAGGCTATTTTGCCTCATAAAAGTGTTTGGAGTGCTTCTGGACCTTGGTACTGTCGAAGGATACGGAGTCTGCATAGATGGTAGAGCCTGAACTGCAACTGGTGCTGCGGCCACATTACTGGCTTGTAACTGTGCTAAAGTTCCATAATCACTAGTGATGGCTGGATTCCCATCATATTGGTACTCGCATTGTGCCACTGGCACCGTTCCGAAACCATTCCCACAGAAGGCATCAATTTCTCTGTTTGGAACAGAAGACGTGCTAGACTCAAGAACTAATTGAGACCCACCATAGTTTGTATTCTGCTGAACATTCAACGGCCCAGCTCCAAAGGTTGACCTATAAATTCCTGACCAGAAGTCGTCATTACCATAACTCGTATTAGTACTTGGCACCAAAGATTCATTTTGTGAGACAACGGGGTCAAATTTTTTATCGTAAATTTCAGGAGTGACTTCAACATCCATAGCATCGTCTGTTCCAGTAAGGTCCAGTACATTGACCGGTGAAGTTGGCAGGCTGACATTTTCAGTATCATTTTCACCAGAATTGGAGGTCTTACCATCTGGATTCTGTGTAGCCTCATCAGTTCCCATGTCATTTTTCCATGATCCATCTGAGGAGACAATTATGTGATTTACATTTGGCCCAATCTCTTTCAGGATCTGAGAATACCCAAATCAATCAATCAAAGTAGACAGAGAATGCATGAATTAATTTTAAAAAAGAAGACAAAACTACTTACCTTAACAATTTTTTGATCAATGCGAAGATCAGTAAAACACACAGGCTTACTACAGTGTGGGCAACGCCAAGTAGGGAACCTTGAGTTCATGTCCACGTAGTTGTCAAAATCAAAACACTGAAAACAAATCAATCAAAACCCAAAAAAGGATAGAACTAAAATATCTGTCATGAACTCATAATAGACTTTTACTTCTCACTGATTAAAAAAGATAACATAGGTTTAGAGAACCCTCTGGTGGCAAATCAGCATATAGAACTGGGCTCCCACAATCAATTATGGCAAGGAAATCCACAAAATAACTGATGACCCTTGATCCAGAATGAGATACACTTAAAAAATCTGATGCTTTACCATTCTTTTGAATGGTAATAAGATGTTATTAATGGAAATAAAAGGAGTACATAAGCCATGTACCTTTAAGAAAGGAGGAAATAAAGAGAAACAAATCAGCTATACTAGACAGGAGATTTGAAGGCACAAAATTAAAGAACATAACAAAGTCTAAGAGAAACTACCTGGATATGTTTACATAAATGTCCTTTGACAGGAGTCTGAATTCTCGTGAAACTGTCATGATGAAAGAAAGTAGGCAATTCAAGAACGTTACCATGGAAAAACTTGTAATGAGATACATGGAATGACAGTCCAGTAAAATTTCGTGCAAAAGGGTGATGGTATTAGTAAAAGCACCCGCAGGTAATGTTGCTAAATTTGGAGGACCAAGTGCAGCACATGTACAAAGAGCATAGAGTTCCCAAGTATAAATGAGAAAAAGTTCTCTCTACCAACAAATCTGGTTAACAGGCAAATATGAAGGTTACCTAATAGGACAATTCAATGTTATGCGGAACGGACCCTCGATAATGTCAGGATCTACAGAGAGAGGAACAGAAGAGTCAGGAAATGAACACAAACTAGTTAACTAGAGTATTATTATCTGAGTACCCCTTTAGATGTCAGAAAAAGATTACTATAGGATTATTAACCTCTTGCCAGAAATCATTTCAGGAACTCCTGTTAAGTCAAATAACTAGATGAGCATGTCTTGATATTCTACTAAACGGAGTTGAGCGATATAAATATTAACCAAAATAATGAATCCCTAGAAAATGATTTTTTATAAGCATGTCACCTGAATCTAAAGTTGCAGGCACGTGATCTTGAAGTCCACCGCTGCCAGGGCTTGGTACCTGACTCATGAGGGCCATTGCAATGATATAATTTCCTGCACAGATGATCAACATCAGAGAACATCTACAATATTCACAAGAATATAGAGTTCAAACAACAATACTTTTACCAAACACACCTTCAAAATTGCCAACAGCTTGAAGCAGATTGGATCCATACTGCAGATACTGTCTCATAACTGTAGGAATTTGAGGCCCCGACTCCTAGAATAGGCAAAAATATTCCAAATGTAAATTTTTAAGGCAGTTACCTGAGTGCATAAACCAATGCAAAATTGACATACCCTGAAATTACTAGTTCTCTTCTCAACTGGCTTTCCATTCAAGAGAAAACTGCAGGAAATAAACATGACAACATACATAAATTGAGCATGTCGGTAACACTCCAATTGTGTCCAAATTGGATAGAAACATAGATTGGGAAGAAGGCCATACCTCACTTTGGGAGGTGTAATCAGGCAGGAAGATGACTCAATACTATCAGTTTGAGCAACAAACAAACTCTGTAGGCAAAAAAGGATGATCATGAATTGTTTTTCCATGAAACCGAGGCACGCATATGTATAACAAATGCACCAAAATAACTAAACTTCCAGTTAAAGACACGTTTACTTTTGAGTTATCCTATAAATACTCAATCTTCCACTATCTTTAAAACATGACCTATCACTGGCATTCCATTAAGATCCGGGAAGGCAAAATAAACGCTTCAATTTTGTATAACTAATTTTACGTTTTGGTTAACGCTGATCTCACTAGGAAAAAACAGAACAAGAACAGAGAATATAATGTCACTGTCAGCAACCGGGCCAGTATGGAGCAGATTTGTCCTTTACGAGTTTATTTGGTAGCTATAACCTGTGTTGCTTAGACTATTGTGGATTGCAAGAAACAAACTGTAAGTGTAACATGTAGCAACTTGATATAATTGTTATCCTGTGAATTGTTAAAATAATTTATAATTAGAGAAAATTTATTTTACATTTAGGCTCACTTTGAAAATGCTCTAAAACCTTCTTTTTTTACACTTAGCACATCAAAACAATTCAAACCAATTTACCATAACCCAAAGGTTGGACGGTGTTAATTTCTGCCGTTCAAATTGTTAAAATGCGACTTTTTTTTTGTCTTCATGGACGTTTCTTATTGTTCGCTGACATAATTTCATGTGAACACCATGAGATCAATCAATACATGAGTAAAGATTCAAAAAGAATGAATGAAAACAAGTACAAATGCAAGTATGAACCACAAAGGAGACTTTAGTGTCATTACTGTCCTCCATGTAAAATGTTGTTGAAGAAATCAATAATAAAACACAGAATTGGTTATAGTAAAATTGAGCAAATGTACATACAACCTTTGGGTTAGGGCGAAAGCTTTTTAAACGTATTGGTTCAGATTGAGAATTAAAAATTTAAAGCTTACCAATTTCTCTCCTGGGGCACCCCTAAAGTTCTTCAAGATCTGGAAGTCACTCAGATAAGCTCCAAATCCAGGCTACAGAATGAAGTGTAAACTTAAATATTGTTAGAAATTGAGCATGTATCATATGATGTGATTGTGAGAAGGGAAAGTACCTGTGCAACAGCAAAAGCAAATATTTGACCCATTTTCTGTCTAGGATAAAATCTGCATGCATCAGCAAAACAAACTTTTTTCAGTTGCCACACAGAAGACTCCAAGTGTAGAAAGTACTCCATATGTTGTGCACTGTGATTTTAAGGTATCAATATAGATGAATTGGTCTGAAAATCCTCCTGTCCATTTGTGCTAGGCAGCTATCAGACTTGGATAGCGGGACAAAACAAAGAGCTATGGCCTAACCTTTTTAAAAGTTGGAAAAGAAGTATAGAAGGAAAAAGATTTCCATCTCAATACAAGCTCCCGGGGGGGGGGGGGGGGGGGGGGGTCTCATCATAGCTTGTTCTTGTATGTGGTTAAGCTATGCGGATTGTGGACATAGATCCGATCAAGTGATTAAATGAAAACCAATGCAGAACTTCCACCCGAATAATATGATAAGCAGTAGACTAATAGAGAACCCCTTCCCTTGGATCGAAGAGCAATATAGAGTTTATCAATTTATAAACATCCCTTGATGGGAAGTCCAGATAAATTGCAACAGATTGACTGCAAAAACTTTATGAAGATGAAAAATTTTTGGTTTTCCTACAATGTGGAACTTTCCTTCATGCTGAACAAGTGAAGACTAAGGGTCACTATCATCAGGTTTTTGCCAGAGGTATTAGAGCGTTCCACTCTCATGTGCCAGTAACCAACAACAAATAATGGACAAGTAACTCCCTTTATCACACTAAACCTAGCTTGAGGCTCATAAGTTTGAAACCTTGAACACTACAAAACAAGTTTTAGCAAGCAAGATATCATGTAAACACGTTATAATAGCATCTGCCCATCACAATTCTCTGGCAAGTCAATCTGTATTTAAAAATATTTGGATACACAGTATATTACCGCGACATGATTGTTGATATAACAGAATGATGGTGAGAGCTGAGCTCGTTGAAAAACGGAGACACCGTACCAAAGTTACTCCCTATCTGCAGGCGTGAAAAAAGATAAGATAGGGGGTGGACCGTGGATCTTGTATGCAGAAAGAAAACAATAAAAAATAAAAAATTAATGAAGATAACAATAGCAAATAAATAATTAGATAAGACTGTAATCAACCTCATTTAAGAGCTTCATTACTTCTTCAGTATCCCGATCTGAATACCACCCGCTTTTACAAGCGCCCTATAAGACACCAAAGGCTCATCAGTAGAACTACAATGCATAGAAGTGACTCATCCATCGGTAATTGGTTGCTGACCAGTAAAATACCGCGCATCCATTGTATACATGCATAGGGCATACTTACACATCGAAAATACAAAAGACTTTGAGATTTCATAAGAATCATAACATCAGTTTCCGATAAAAAGTCATTGATCGGCACTTTGGAACCCGTCATTTAAACAACCAATTGATGCCAACTCCTATTGTTACAGTGCCTGACTGATACTTGGTATATGTGGTGCATTTATCAACAGCAAAATGGCTCTAGGGATAAATCATCCTCAGATGTCAACATTTAATGTCACATAAACAGCAGATTCCCCAAAGGCAAGTACTCCATCAAATGTAGGTACAATATTGTGGTACCCATGTACTTTGGCCCTTATAGTAGTAAGAGAATGTCCGTGAGATACATTGGCTCTCTGTGCATCAGATTTTGTCAACAAAAAAAGGTAAAATTATCCTCAGTTCATAAAAAAATTAATGATTAATTAAAACAAACATGTCATTAGTTAAATTTTCATATGGAAAGTGCTTTACACGTGCATTTTGGGTCTGACTTCCAGTGGAGATGTATCTCATGCACATTTTTCAGCAACTTTAGGGCCAAAGTACAAGGAATTCGACAGGATATACTCCCTCCGTCCAGGTTGAGACTACACCTTGTGTGCTGAGCACAGGACATAAGAAAAGTGGGGGTTTTTTGTAGGGTATTATTTAAATAATAAGTAAGCGATTGAAAGTGGGATCTAAAGATGGGTATTACTATTTTAATAGTGAATAAATAAATGGAAAGTGAGGTATTAGTTGAATAGAATATTATAAAAGTTGATATATTTGGGCTGTGTGGTTTTATGCAAAAGGAAATGTGTGTAGTTATATATAACCATATGGACGGAGGGTGTAGTACCTGAAATGGACGAAGCCACTCTTAAGTACCAAAATGGCACTGTCTTACTCTAGAGTAGAATTTTCCTAATTTACCCGCTTCCCGGACCACTACAGGATGGCATTGAAAGAAAATCTGTGAGATCATATATATACAGGGTAGGGACATGTTTTACCTTGACAGAGAACAAGAGAGTCATAATAGAAGATTGCAGCTCTCGGTCATCACCATAAGATTGGCAAATCTATCAATAGACAGAAGATGCAGAAATCATGGATGTCATGAAATGGCCATAAAGTAGAATGCTATATCTCAGTAAATGTGAAAGATAAAATCTAAAAGAAAAGGTAACAAGAAGAGAAGAATAGCTCCTGATCAAATTAGAGAAAACAATGAGGCCACAACCCTGATACTTAAAGATAGTACATAACAACAGAAAGGGAAAGAACCGCGCATATGTCAAAACTTCAAATACATCCTAGATAAGGAACTTGAATCATCATAATCTGGTTGCATGAATATCACCAAGTTAAAAGTGAAATTCATAACTTCATAACTTTGTTAAATATCTTATGAAGTCCTCCTTAGTGTTAATTTGTTATGAGGAAGTTGATATTTCAAATCAAATTTTATTTATTTAAATAAAGTAAGAGATGGCAAAACCTCTTCATAACAATAAGGAGGACGACACAAGATATTTAACAAGTTATTTAGTTATGAACCCATTAAGTTCAGGATTGTCGTGCATAAGTGCATTGTGAATGAGATGGATTTTTTAAGTTAGCTAAAGAATAAGAGCTAAGAGGATACGGAGCTGAATGATCTCAAAACTCACATGATTCTTACCTGAGATTAAGAAAAAAAGATCACCGGCGAACACTCAGTCCAAATTAACATCTAAACTGCTTGTTCCTAAATAGCATCAAGTTCATTTTTCTTTATCTTGTTCTAGAAACAAGGCCCATCAGAGAAAATTTTAGAAAATGGTGAGGGTCAAGAGACATTGTTGCCTTAAGTACCCATTCATCACCC
>JAYMSP010002793.1:0-22464 GCA_036897095.1 Plantago elongata
TATATATATAAAAAATAAATAAAATTAAGTTCAGTTTGGTTTACGTCACTTATGTTTAGGTGAGAAAAATAAATCGTATTGTAAAACACCACTCTTCTATAAATTGAAATTTCAACATAAAATAGCAACCAACTTAGCTAAAAAAGAAAAACATTTTAAGAGCCAAACATATGTGCATCAGCCCAACATCTTCAGACAGAATTAAAAATGCATGCCCCGACCACCTACGATTAACCTTGTCAAGCGCAGGGCATAGTCCTCGGCAATCACCAAAATCTTATCATCCTTCTTCTGTCCGACAAAGTTGATCAACCAATTATCAAATAATTAACCACACAATTAACGATTCACATAGTGTTTCTTCGTCACATAAAAATCCGTATCAAGTAGGGTGTAGGCACACACCACATGAAGTTAGAGGTTGGGGAATTGAAGGAGAGGAGTGAGGAAACGGAGTGGAGGTAAGGGAAGAGGAGGCCAAGAGTGACGAGGAGAGGTAGGAGGACGAGTGATAAAAATTTTATAAATTCATATTGTCGGAATCGAGAAAAAATATTCATATAGAGTTTATTCCCATATAGGGGTTTGTACGAAAACTATATTTTTCATAATAATAATGCTCATAACTTAAATGTTATATTTATTCAATAAAATTACTAATTACTAACTTGACAATCTATAGATATTTTTGTATAACAAGAAGGTTCATATATAAATCAATTACTACATACATATAAATTAGAAGACATGTTTACCGTTTAAAATTTTAAATTATTATAACAAACAACTTTATATACATATTTTATATCTTAAATTTCAAAATGAAAATTATATGTATAGAAAAATATTATTGAATATTATGGGGCTGATTGTCATGCGACTTAAATGTCCCGATTTAAATGTCTGAATGGTGATCAGAATTATAGTGGAATTGTTAAAATTGTATTTGGTATAGAATTGTAATTTGATAGGATATTATAGGTTTGTTATATAGGTAGGGAAAAATGTTGCTACTGTAGAGTCATTTCAATCTTCGGCATTTAAATGCTATAACAAACACAAAGTTCACAAGTAGTATCCAAATGGGCATTTGGATGCTACTCCAATCAGCTCCTATGTCATTTGTTACTATATGGAGGTATAAACAGGACTGAAGAAAGTTATGGAATATGACAATGTGGAGTTTATGTTTTAATAGAATATTTATTTATGGAGTTTTTACGGTATTTATTAAAATAACTTAGGTTGTTTACATTTTTTTTACCTATTTTTTAAAATGATTTAGGTTGTTGATATATTTTCCGAAAATGAAAGGAAACGTAGAGATTACGAAATGGTTACTACTAACACTTTTTTATTACTAACATCTTTTGGCAATTGAATTTGGAATTGGCTTCACACATAATTTTGTAATATGAATGTATCAACCGAAATAGTGGGTAGTGGATGCATGGATTCAAATCTCGTATATAAATGTTTCAAACAGTATAAAAATAGTGTATTAAGAAAAAAGGAAAATTTGCCCCATTTGGGCATACCTTTATGTATAATTTGAAAGTTATGATATATGACAAAGTTCAATTACATGTGTATAAAAGTTAAAAAGTCCAAACCAAATTCCCCACTCTTAACTGAGACACGCAAGAATGCGAGTAAAGAAACTGCTGTTGAAAATAAGAACAAGAGTGAAATAGAGAACTTCTGAAGATGGCTAAAAGTATTTTGAAGAGCTAAGACGAGCCCAATGGGGCGCCGTCGGGCGCGCGTCGTCCCTAGACGCCCCAACGGGCTGTCTCGCCGCGCCAAAGGGCGTGGCGAGACATTTTGCGCCGTGTCAATCGGCTGATGTCCAGTGTTCCTCCTTTAATTATTTTTTTTGCTTTTTCGTTTTTTCCGGTTTTCGGTTTTTATCCGTTTTCAAACGATAATATCTCCAAAAATACTTAATAAAAAAATATTAAAAAATCACTAACGGATACGTTTTTTCCCGATCTACAAAATGAGACTAATTTTGAAATTTTTTAATTTTTTTAATTATTTATTTTGAATTTTGAATTTAAAAAAATGACGCGACGACGACGCGCCATCACTGAAGCAAAAATGAGGATGTGTCGTCGTGGAACGACGACGCGCCGTCGGACCGTCACCATTGTGGAGGGTCTAAGAAAACATTAGGGAGCACTGGAGACTCTTTTACAGAAGAATGATTTACTCTGCCTCGAGTAGAACCCACAGCAGTCCGTTGATCATTATCAAAAGGACTAGGTGATGAAACATTGTTCTACTTAGTGAAACATTGATCTACTTAGGCCAACAAGAGATATCCTCAAAAGAGTTTATTTTGTGCTCCGAAGATCCGTTGACATAATTTTCTCTTACAAATTTAAAATGTTCTTCTAAAAGAGGTTTTTTTCAGGATATTTAACAAAACACTTTGCCAAAGTATGTCTCATTTTGCTACAGTGCAAGCAATAGAGTGTAAGCTTTTCATGAGTAACACGAATCTTTAACTTCTGCCCAAGCAAATCAATTAGAATTGAGCCATGAATCGACTTAGAAATATTAATTTCCACCAAACCAATGTCATTAAAAATTGGTAAGTAATGTGGCCGAAGTCATTAAAATTTTTCACTTCTATCACCAAAATCAATATTACTACTAAGATAATAATTGATAAGTCGAAATCCCATCGAATATAATTGATTACAAATTTAATGAATATTTGTAATATCAAAATGTATGACCCGTAAAAATCAACATGTTAAATTCACATTACCGTTATAGTAAAGTCAACTTTTACTACCGATCACCAAAAATTTATCAAATTTACAATTTTAAATCGAACTTTACTTCACCGGATGCAAAATTATGTAGTTAACCCGTAAAATTTTATAAAAACTTGTGAAAGTTTAAGTTTTTATGAGAGTCCTAAAAATATTGTAATATTGTATATTAATTATTGAGTGTTGTAGGTAAATTAAGAGTTGATAATACTTCAAGGTCGGATTCGAGTGGCCGTTTAAAAAAATATCTCACTACTTTCGGACTCTTCTCGTAAAATTTACCAATCACACGGCCTACTTTTAACAACCTCACATTTGAATTGAGCCCCCAAATTCAGCTAATTAAGTCTTTTGCTACAATCGGTGACCGGATTAAATAGAGAACGGCGGTGATCGACGGTGAAAGGCTGTGGGAAACTGAGACGGTGAATCGTGAGTACCAATTTCAAACCGCCAAATTTTGGCCAGTTATTGTTCATTGATTATTAACCTAGCATTGCATTTGGTTACTTGAGCTTGATTATTGTCTAGCTTGCTTATCGAAAGAGTATGTGCTCTTTGATGCTTGTTTTGTTTGCAGTGGGGAGAAATGGACTCCCATGGTGGTACCGGTACCGGTACTGGTGAAGTTGCAGAGAGTAATAATTGTCGATGTGTGCAGTGTGGATTCCCTGTCAAAGCACTCTACATTTACTATTCTCCTGGAAATATACGCCTCATCAAATGTGTAATCTGCTTCTTTTTTATTCATTCTCTTCGATTCATCTTCGATTCTGTATTTTATTTTCTATTCTGAAGTAATACATTTTGCTGCTTTTAGGAAAACTGCAAACAGCCTGCTGATGAATACATTGAATGTGAAATTATGGTAATTGATTTAAACGAATAAATGTATCTCGTATAATCGGATAGTTAAGTGCAGACTCTGAATTTTTCGGTGATTATTTATTTAGATTCTTGTTATCGATTTGATCCTGCACAAGCCCAGAGCATATAGACATTTATTCTGCAATAGGTTTAGTAAAGAGACTATCAATTCTCAGGTACCACTCTTCTTCATTAACCTTGGTCTTTCTTTGCAATTAGATGTCAACAAGTCATAAATGTATGACTAAATTACTAAATTTGCAGAGCTTATTGTGGAAATGTATATGTGCGTTCCTCGTTTTGGATGTATGTATCCTTTACCCAGAAGTATTAATATCAATCAGATTCTCTGATTCGTGCTGATAAAATTTAGTTGTTGACCTGTTGTATGTGAATGTATGGTTTGTAATGCGTGGCCTTAGCTGTTTTTAGACAGAATGTGGGTGTTGAGTACTGCTGGGAAAGAATGGAATCCTTCTTTGAGCGTTGGTTTGTTGCTCCTGCATTTTGGAAAGGTTTGGATGTACGAAAGACCAATGTTACGTGTTGCTTATCTTAGAATTTCAGTTCTGTGGAACAATGATCTTGATGTTTCTCGTCTTATCACAGATGTTCTCTGGAGTTTTCTTTGGGAATCTTCTCTTTTTTAATGCTATATATTATGCCACAAGGAAGCTTTTCTCCTCATCAAGTGGATTTCAAGGGTAAGAGTTTTGCTTCTGAAGACTTGTATTTATCTTCGCGTTTCTTGACATGAAACCATCTTTATCCTGTTTGTCCTGACTATCAGTTTGTGTAGCTGTGTGTCCTGACTATCAGTTAGTTGATTTATCATTGATTGTATATTCAATTATATATTTTAAAAAATTCTAAGACTAAATAAGAAGATTTTCAATCTCAGTTTACTGTCCATGTGATAGTACTATGAGAAAAAAATACTCTGAGCTATAGTTTTGCTACAGATTTATAATTATATTTGTACATATGTAGGTGACTTATTTACTGGAAAACAAAACCAGAATGCAACCTGTTATATATATTTAACCATTTCTTTTATGACCATAAATAAAAAATATAGATCATCCTAATTAACACTAGTCTCACTGGCATTCATGTGTTTAGGTCATAGAGATGACCAGACACCCATTTGCTTTTCCGTTTTTAGTTCAATTATATAGTTATCTTCCTTATGGTTTTTTAAGAGATGTCTGATATTGTCTTGGACGTGTATTGAGGTCTTTATAAAGAGATTCCTAGTTAAAGGACTCTTGCAGAACCAATCAGTCGAAGACTTTTTATGAAAAAGCAGTGTGGTGTACCGCAAACAGGACAAAATACATTGAAATGTTACACATTAAAAGCACACCATGGACGGAACTACTGGATATTATTAATAATATATGTAGCGTGCACATGGTTAAAGGGCACGTATAGAACATTGTTTTGATTTCTCATATTCTTTTAGTTTTGATTTTTTTAAAACTTTGTATAATTCTTGCTAGAAAGACTGCCAGAAAATATTTATTCTGTGCTGAATTTGACAGGTGGAAAGAAATATTGGTTGTAGTCCTTGTTTCAAGTTATTTTAAGATCTTTCTTGCAGCCACCCTGGTTAGTAAGCTACACTTTTTGATATCCACCTCCATGGGCTTATGCTTCTGCTCCCAGAGCAATTTCTTCGATGAGAAACAGAGTTCAAGTCTTTCTATTACTTATATAACCTGGATATTGTGTATTCCACATTCCTAATAACTCTTTGTTTTATTGTTTAGGTCTGGGAATTTCCTTCCTCTGTCATTTTTATCATTGATATGTTTGTCATATCATCAAACATCGTGGCTTTACAAGGTGTGAAATACTTAATTATGGTTTCGATTGAGTTTATACATGCAGCATTGCTTAATCTAGTAATTGTGAAGCTGATGAGGTAAGTTGTATCTGAGTAATCTAACTAGTAACTGTAGATTCAAGCGCTTGGTATAATTTAAGAAGGAAATTATTTTGTTAGTTTTCACTTGGTTGATGGTGGCTAGATAAGTCAGGTGGTGTGTAGTTGCTTCATCATGTATGGTGGCTAATGGCTCTTTTTCTTTTTCGTGGCACCTATGTTTTGTTATATGAAAACATGGGTGGTGGTTGTTCATGCTTTGTTTTTGTTCATTACCTAGTAGGGATTGTATGTTCAAATTTGCCCGGCAAGGTGAGTTCTTCACTATATGACTAATTGGGCTTTTGTTGCGAACCTAGGATCCTTAATTATTATTACGATTTATTACTTATTATTTGTATATAGACTAGATATTATTAATGATGCACAGGTTACCTTCTAGAATGCAAGTCTAATTAGGAAGTTATTACTTTATTACCTCATAGTGTCCAAAATTAGGAAGTTGTTCTATGTAAGAGAGTCGTAGGGTTTATTATTCTATAGTCAGGAATTATGTTTCACTCAATAGAGTTGTTTAGCCCTTTAGGGTTCGTCGCTTTGGAGATTAGTGTTTATTTATTTTGTTCTTTGAATAAACTTCAGAAAAAAAGTAGCTATTGCTACACCAAAATACTGTCTTTTTCCATCTAATATCCTCTGCTCTTATCAATTGGTCCGACCCATCACCTAAGGGAATATCTAATATGGTAGACGATACCTCAGTGACCTGTATAAATTTCAATGTGGCCTGAATTATATGACCAATATTTGTACTGTCTATCACTCTAGCTTCTTGAGGCATCTAAGATTGTGCAAATGCTTGCATGTTTTGCACTTGGAATCACAAAATGATGGTTTCTGAAAATTTGTCACTTGTCTTGTTTTTCCAATATTTAGATAATCCATTATTCTTTCTTATATTTATGCCTGCTAATTGACACTTTTTATGAACAGCAATCTCTGGTTCAGCAATGATGAGATGTTTGGGAGTTGGCATTGTTGCACATAGTTTGAAGCTATTAATTGGTCATGGATTCATTCAGCTAAGCGAATTCTCGCAGATGCCTCAATGACTTGGTTAATTGGTCTTTAGTTAGAGTCCTCCCCAGTCCGAGCTAAAGCTGCTTTTCCTTTTCATCGTGGCTGCCTGGAGTTTTTATCAATGCCAATTTTCATTGAAGGCAGAACTTCCAAAGTTCTTTCCCTTGTGAACCACAGCGTTTGACAGCATCACATTTGGATTGGTTTTTCTGGGGCTTCTAAAGTACATGGAAATTTGGGTTTCTGGTAACACTACAGAAAAACTGTCCACATTCTCTTTTGGTATTTCACAGAGAGCTATTTAAGGGTCTCAAGTTCTTGAATATCCTCCTTATCTTTTTAGTTGAGTGTTTTTCAGTTGAGTATTATAGGCGAGTCATTACGACAATGGTACATGTTTATATAGATTTCCGCTTGAGAGCTGACTTAGAAAACATTAAAACAAGAGTTAGTATAGTAAAAGGGGAGATTTTTCTAATCTATAGAAAAATTCGATTTCCACAACAAAGAATCGGGTAGGGTAGTAGATTTTATATAAATATCAAATAATAACCTACTTTATCACAAAATTCACAAAACCTAATAATCTTTCTCACTTTACAAAAATCCTATAGAGGGAACATCAAATATTTAAACCCCTTCTCTTTCTCGTCCTTCCTCCTCCCTCCCTCCGTTGCGCCGCCAACCTCTCCTTCCGTTGTTGCCATCAACCTCTTCCTCTGTTGGAACCGTTGTTGGATTTATATCCTTCGCCGAAAATTATTGTGCTTAATGCACTAGTTAATTTCTATTTCTCCCTCCCCCCTCTCTCTCTAATTTCGTTAGATCTTACTGGATCTTCAGATCCAATTGTTAAAATGTCTAAATCAACTAGTTCATCTTGTTTTTTTCATTAAAATCCCTATTGAAAGTAAATTTGACTTTTCATTGTCTATTTCGCCATTTTCACGATCTCATATTTTTAGATTTGGTTTTAGATCTGAAATCTTACAGTGAAATTTGAATTTCGCGATATGGTGCTTTTATGGTTTTAAGAGCCGGTGTTATAGTTTTAACAATGCGTTTAATGGTTTAGTCCGTTATTGCTTTAGCGCATATGCTACCGTTTTAAAATGCTTTATTGGTGTTTTAAGCAACAACGTTAGTGGTTTCAGCCTCTGTAAAATATTTATGTTTTCAAGTATTACAAACATGTTATAGTTTTCAAGTATTACAAACATATTATAGTTTTATTACAAATATTTATGTTATAGTTTTAAAAGGCAATGTTATAGTTTTAAAATATACTATTATAGTTTTAAGTACCTATATTATCGGTTTTTTTGTGCTTGTATTGCATGTTCGTGCTTTGTTATAGTTTGAAGATACAATATTATGATTTTAAACATTAGTGTTACTATTTTAATTTATTAAATATTTTTGCATGTTATAATTTCCAGCGCATACTTTATAATTTTAAAATCTAATTTTGTAGTTTTAAGCATTAATGTTGGTGTTTAAGCTTTTGTGAAATATTTAGAATTTAATTTTCTAAAAATGCTTTGTTATAGATTTAAGTGACAATGTTATAAATGTTAATATTTTTAATTTGTGTTGTATGTTCCTGCTTTATTATAGCTTTAAGATGCACTGTTATAGTCATGAGGATCAATGTTATTATTTTTAGCTAGTGTCGTTCCTTCTTTGTTTTTAAGTACCAATCTGATAGTTTTTATTAGAGTTGTTATGGTTTTAACCCAGTCAATGAATGTTTAAAATAGGTGTTCATGATGAAATCGGGTTTGATGATTGGTCTACCAAAGCAACAAAAGACAGGATGCAATTCACCATCAAATTAAAAAAAATTGGATGACTGAAATTTTAATATTGTAATGATTCAATGTATCAACTATCATATTTTAAGCTTGTTTATTGATGTTTTAAAGACATATATGAAACTTTTAAATTTATTTACCGGTGATTTAATTATGGTATTAAATTGTCGCTTAAAACTATCATATATGCCCTTAAAATATTATACTATATCTTAACAGATTAACAAACAAGTTTAAAATCATAATTGACACATATAATACCGCCGTATCAAAATCATCACATTATCTTTTAAAACAGTAACAAAATACATTAAAACCGTAACTTTGGATATTAATGACTTAAAATCAAAACATAATCTATTAAAAGCATAACAAATAATGTGTGTTTCAGAGGTTTTTAAAGAACTTGGCCAGTCAGACCACTAAACCTTAAAACTGCAAAATTTACAAAACACACTGATTTTCCTATTTTGTTTGGGAAATCTTACAAGACTTTGACTTAAATCAATCGAAACACCTCAGCGTTGTAAGAACTTTGAATATCAGGTCAAATCATATGTAATGTCATAAGCCAAAGTTAAGATTTTTCAAAAAGAAAAAGGAAAATTCAAGTTTTTAATGTTTTTCGCAGTTTTTTAGATTTCAACGTTATGACCTTCCGAGTTTTTAACAAATCGCCGAGGCATAATTTTTTTATTATGTTTTTAATAGATTATGTATCGTTTTAAATTTGTTACCATTTATCGTTTTAGTTACATTTTTAATATTTTTGTTAATATTTTAAGACATGATGTGTTGGTTTTAATGGGTCGACATTGTATGTTTCAGTCATAATTTTAACCTATTTTATTGATTTCTAAAAGAGGTGTGATGGATATAATAAGTTACGTGATAGTTTTTAAATGGTTTGTTATAGTTTTAAACTGCAAACTAATATCACTAAACTACTATTAAATAAGTCTAAATATTTCATGAATGCCATTAAAATATAAACACGTTTAAAATAAGTTATTTGACACATTCAAAGGTTAAACACCTATTCGCATAGATAAAAAAAATTACAACATACGTTCATTCAATATTTCTATACAAAATGCAAATTGAGTTGTTAAACTAGATTTTTTTCAAATAAACTTGTTGGTGAACTTCGACTTCTTGCCCTTTTGTTGCTTGTACTTGTTACTTCAATACTGCAATTTCTCCTTTGAGAGACCTATAATCAAACTCCATGTCATCGTCATCATATGCTTAAAACATTCACGAACTAGGTTACAACCATAATAACTCTCATTAAAACTATCATGTGCTTAAAACCTAAGGGGATACATTCAAAAAAAGCAAATAATAATATTAAAATTGATGTTTAAAATCATATGAGTTACTCATAATACTGTAACAAAACCTACTAAAACTATAATAAATAACATGCAATACAAGATAACAATAGTAATATTAATTCTTATAAAAACATATAAGTTCCCTTTAAAAATGTAGCAATGCATTTAAGTATAAATAAATATTTTTAAAAACTCAAATCAAAATACGTTTCAGAAGCTACAACACCGACATTCATACTTAAAAGTTAAACCTACAACAACATATCTTAAAACTGTAGCATATGCATTAAACACAACAACATACATAAATATTTTACTTAAGCTAAATTCAGTAACATTAGTGCTTAAAATCATAAAAATAAATTTTAAAACTATAATAAAACACACCATGAAACGCAAGTTAAAAACAATAACATTAAAGCTTAAAGTCATAACAGTGACATGTCAAACGGTTATAATGATTCCTAAAACTATAACAAATCATTTGTAAAAAATTAAATCATAAATATTTATCAGAGACTAAATATTAACATTGTTTCTTAAAATTACAATAATATGTCTTTAAACTATAACATATGTGATAAAATAATAAGAGCTGGGAACATTCACACAACCTAAATTATAATAATAATGAGTAAAAATATAATATTATGTATTAAAACTATAATAAAACGTTTACATAATTGTAAAGTGATCGGATTTCCAGTATGCAATACAAAAGGAAACCAAGGCTCAAATGCTACATTCATATACTGATATACATATACATAAGTAGACTAGTCCTAATAACCATAACAACAATGCCAATACATGTACATGAGTTGAAAAAGAAAAAAGCAACAATCAATAGTCATACATTTTAAGATCTGCTCAAGATCTAGAAACATGTGATCAACATCTAATCAAAATCAACAACAACAATTACATCATCACGCTCAAAGTCCTTCATCAACACCACCAAGCTCACACCTCCGATCACCGAAATTGTAAGATGTAATGAATTGAAAAAACTCTATTGAATAATGAAAATGAAGAATATTTACAGGATTGAATCAACTCACTAACTGAAGAAGAAGAAGAAAGAAAACTATAAATAGGCAAAACAACCGCCATTAAACTTGGCAAGCAAATGTACAAGTTGCGGTTCTATTTGAATAAAAACGTAATCCCAAGAACCGCGCCTCTCTTTGACACTCAAGTGTGCTGTGTTGCTTCTTCTTCAATATGAAATAGACTTGCTGCTTCTCTTTGTATCACTTGAATCACTTCAATAATTTTAGTGATTCTGACAACCCCCCCCCTCAAGATGAATATGTAAGTTAAGCATATTCATCTTGCCAACCAACTCTTGAAAAGGAACTACAGATAAAGGCTTTGTATGAACATCAACATATTGTTCACTATTTGGTATGTGAACAAGTTTAATTAAGCCATCTGCTATTTTTTCCCTGACTAAGTGACAATCCAACTCTATATGTTTTGTTCTTTGATGCTGCACTGGATTATGTGCTAAGTGGAAAGTAGATAGATTATATGTGAATAATAACACAGGCTTGTCTTGTGGAACCTGCATCTCATCAAGTATATATCTGATCCATTGAGCTTCATATACTGCATTTGCACATGATCTATACTCTGCCTCTGTATTAGATCTACTGACCACTAGTTGCTTCTTTGACTTCCAACTAATGAGAGAAATCACCCGAGTAAAAGCAATAGCCTGTGACACTTCTCCTTGTGTCAACACAGGCTCCCCAGTCTGCATTAGAATATCCCTTTAGTTGCAAGTCATTGTTACCGATGTACATTAGTCCTTGTCCAATAGTTCCTTTCAAGTACCTGAGTACCCTGTGAGCAGCAAAAAAAGATGTTTACAGTAGGACAACTCATATACTGACTCAATAATTGGACATGAAAAGCTATGTCTGGCCTAGTAACTGTTAAATACAACAATCTACCTACTAAGGATCTATAAACCTTAGGACCAGACAATAAGACTCCAGAGGTTTTAGAGAATTTGAGTTTACTATCCATGGGATTCTTTTCAGGCTTACAATCAAGATAAGAACAGTCTTGCAAAATATCTAGAGTATACATTCTCTGACATAGATTAATACTAGAATCAGATCTAGCAACCTCTATACCTAAAATGTACTTTAAATCCCCAATGTCCTTGATAGTAAACTGATCATGTAAATATTGTTTCACAGCTTGTATTTCAATAAAGTCATTGCCAGATACTATGATATCATCAACATATATTAACAAAGCAGTGAAGGAAGTGCCATGATGCTTAGTAAAAAGAGAGAAATCAGTTGTAGATTGCTTGCAACCATAAAGAGTTAAAGAATCAGCTAATATTAAAAATCACTATCTTGATGCTTGTTTCAAGCAATAAAGGCTCTTTAACAATTTACAGACTTGAGAACCATTGCCATAGCCTGGAGGAGGTTTCATGTAAACAACTTCATCCAGTTCTCCATGCAAAAAGGCATTGTTGACATCTAACTGCTGCAAAAATCATTTTTTAGCAGCTGCAATATATAATAAAAGTTTTCCAGTGGTAAGCTTGACAACAGGTGAGAAAGTATTGAAATAATCAAACCCTTCCTCCCATGTATAACCTTTAGCTACCAACCTTGCCTTGTACCTGTCAAGACTACCATCAACCTTTAATTTTACCTTATATATCCATGCATTTTCCCCTGCAGGTAAATCTGTAAGAATCCATGTATTATTTTTCTCTAATGCATGTATGTCTTGTTGCATGGAAGTTTGCCACTCAACATGTTTCATAGCTTCTTTGTAATTTTTAGGCTCAGAAATATAGGTAATAGAAGCAGTGAAACACTTGTGTTGAGAAGATAGTAAAGAAGATGTTAAAAAGTTATGCAAAGAATATGCAGAAGGAGCAGAAGAATGAACAAACTGAGAAGAAAGTGCATAAGACATGTTGACATTATGAATTTTAAGAGATGGAAGAACCTCATACTGATAAATATCCAGAGCACTGGATGGCTTTCTCACCCTCGTAGTAGACCTCTTTAATGGAACTGGCATGTTATCATCAAGGGGTGAAGAAGGACTAGGTTCTGAATCAACCTGAGTAAGATCATCAGTGTCATCAGGTATATTTGTAGATCACTGCCTGCAATCTCAACCTGATCAATTATAGTGTTTGACAATTCATCTGAAATACAATTCTCAATAAAACTGGAAGGAGAAGTCAGTGAATCAGGAGAAATAGAATGAGTAGGCAATGGAACAGGATCATTAAAGATAGTCTCAGATAATACAATTGTTTCCTGCAGAGAAGCTGTTAAAGTGTTTTAAAAGGAAAAATGGACTCATAAAATATAACATCTCTAGATAAAAACACCTTATGAGTTTTCAAATCTAAAAGTTTATAACCCTTAACACCAACAGGATAACTGAGAAAACAACATTTATTTGCCCTGACATCAAACTTGGAACGAGAGGCTGTATGAGAAGAGGCATAACACAAACAGCCAAAAATCTTCATAAAAGTGTAATCAGGTTTCTTCCGATATAAAAGTTCAAAAGGACTGCGATTTTTCAAAATGGTACTCCCTCTAGTCTTTTAAAAACTTAATAGCTTTCCTTTTTTGACGTTACGTTAGAAATTTACTAACCCATAAATGAAAAGTTTTTATCCCACTAACTAATTTTTTTATTATATCCCTTTCTTACTCCATCATCATTTTATTCAAACTTTCTCTTACTTTATCATCCACTTACAACTTTACCAACATAATACCCCACACAAATAATTATTGTATTATTTTTTCTTAGATAAAGCAACCTCCTAGGAAGTTTTTAATGGACCGGAGGGAGTACTAGGGACACGATTAATGATATAAACTGCTATACTAACAGTTTCAGTCCAAAAACTCATGGGAAAGTGTGATTGAAAGAGTATAGAACGGGCAACCTGTAAGAGGTGATGATGTTTGCGTTCGACTCGACTATTTTGTTGAGGAGTCTCAACACAAGAACACTGATGTATAATTCCATATTTAGCATAAAACTCCCTGAACACAAACTCAACCCCATTGTCAGATCGAATAATCTTGATCTTATGATTAAACTGAGTGAGAACAAAGTTGTAAAAATTTAATAAATGAGTACACACGCGTTTCAGATTTTTGTCTCATAGAAAATATCCATGTACAACGAGAGAAGTCATCAACAATAGTTAAAAAGAAACGTGCTCCATTATATGAACCCACAGAAAAGGGACCATATATGTCTACGTGTACAAGATCGAAGAGTGAATAAGAAATGGTAGAACTAATGGGAAACACAAGTCTTTTCAGCATACTGACATACATCACAAGGTAGATTCTGATTACAGGGAGATAGATGTAAATCAGTGATACAATGAATTTTAGAAAGAGGAAAACGGCCTAAACGCAAATGCCATGATACAGATGGATCAATAGAGTGTATTTGAAAAACATTTGCTTTAGAAACATCATCAGTTGAAAACTGGAGAGGAAAATATGATAGAGTCCATCTTTATGGTCAGCATAACCAATCATTTGGTTTGACAACTTGTCCTGCAAAATGCAATCATCAACATCAAATATAGCTTGAAGGTTATTTTGCAAGAAAAGCTCTAATAGAGACGAGGTTAAACTGAAACATGGGAACATATAAAGCATCCTTTAAAATGAGGTAATTATCCAGTCTAACAGAACCTTGACTAGTAGCTTGGGTACGACTACCATTTGGTAGCTGAATGGATTTAGAAGTATGAGTGGGAGGAGAAGAAAAATGTATGTCATTACATAGCATATGATCAGAAGCTCCTATATCTAGAATCCATTAATTGTTCAGAGAAGTAGAAACAAGAGCATAGCTACCTGACTTGCCTGTGGTAGCTGGTGTAGAGGATGGAGTAGTTGGATGCATAGTCTGAGCTACAGTTGCAGAACCCATAGATGACTCACCATTGACAGCTTGGTGAGATTTCACAAACTCAACATACTGAGAAAACATGTCATGATCAAAGAAGTTGGCTGGACTACTTGGCTTGGTAGTATCATGGAAAGAATCCACCATAACAACATTGACATGAGCCCTAGCAGGGACTCGATTGTTAACCATGGTAGTGCCATTTGTATGACCTGGGTGATAAGATTGGTTACCAGGCTTAAACGCCTTAGGGCCCTTCCAGTTTGGAGGGTTCCAATAAGCTGATAGCATCTGTCAATGGTATGACCATTGAAACCACAATGCTTACATTTCAAAACAAGTCTACCATGAGGCTATAGGATGAGTTATTTGCCAATAATGCTGAACCAGTAGATTGATCAGTATTATTAGCCTGATTAACAAGCATAGCCATGGAATCAACCTGAGGAAGCTGCAAGCTCCTCTGGTCCTCTTCTTGTTGTAGAATAGCATATATCTTAGCCATATTTGGAATCGGAGACATCATCAAGATTTGACTACAAATATGGCTAAAAGAATCGTTAAACCAACCAGAAAATCCAAAGCAGAATCATCATGCATAGTTGCATCAAATGCCTGAGTGAGATTACAAGTGCAGTTACCACACTTACAAGAAGGGAGGAGGGATCGATAATTGTAGAATACTAGAATTTATCACATAAGGCTGTAAACTGACTGTAGAAAGTGGTTACAGACTGAGTACCTTGTTTTATCGAATTGATCGCCTTCTTGAGCAGAAATACACGAGTTCCATATGTTTTCTGGTAACGCATTCGAAACTCATCCACATGCCTTTGGCACTCGTCACATAGACCAAAGTAGTACGAACTTGTGGAGTACACGAGTAAGTCAACCAAGAAAGGATCAAGGCATTGACCTTTTCCCAAGCTTCATGTGTAATTCGATCATCAGTAGCAGGTTCCTGAATTGAACCATCAAGAAAAGCAAATTTACCCTTGACCTTTAAGGACATTTGAACGAATTTAGCCCACGCTGCATAATTGGAACCGTCGAAATTCTCTGCAATGACGCGATTACCGGCACTCTCATTGGGGTGGATGAAGTACGGCGACTGAGGATTATCGGTAAGGGTGGCATCAACCATCGTGGTGGACCTTGAGGTAGTGGATGTTTCGGTTTCCGCCATTGAAGACAATCACATAAAAGCAATGAATCTCAATTCACGCAGAGAACAGAGGCAACAAGAAGACAGTGAATCTCAATTCACACCGGAAAACGGAGAAGAAAACACCGAAGCAATAGGTCACCAATCGATCGGAATAACCATCGCGATTGATACCAAGGAGAAGTAATGGATTGAAAAACTCAGTAGTGAATAATGAAAAAGCAAGAATGTTTACATGAATGAATCAACTAACTAGGAGGAGGAGGAGGAGGAGGAAGAAGAAGAAGAAGAAGAAGAAGAAGGCAAAACAACCGCCATTAAACTTGGCAAGCAAATGTACAAAACAAAACTGCACAATGTACAAGTCGCGGTTTTATTTGAATAAAAACGTAATCGAAGACACGCTTTTCTTTGATGCTCAAATGTGGTGTGTTGCTTCTTCTTCAATATGAAATAGACTTGCTGCTTCTCTTTGTATCACTTGAATCACTTCAATAATTTTAGTGGTTATGACATAACGTGAATGATTAGGTACAGGAAAATGTCGCGAACCATCCAAATGTCCGGTTTAGGTACATTTCAGTTGGAAATGAAGTGAGCCCTTTTACAGATTCGAGTACATACGTTCCGTTCCTCTTTCCTGCAATGTCAAACATTTACGATGCAATCCAAAGAATAAATAGGAATGAAATCAGAGTCTCCACAGCAATTTTCAGCGGACTCCTTGAAAGCTCCTACCCACCTTCGAATGGGACATTCAGGGCCATTAATCCCACGACATCACTCATGCGCCCAATTATACAATTTTTAGTTGAAAGACAACAACCGTTATTGGCGAACATATACCCTTACTTCGCTTATACTGGTGCTAGACCAGGAGAGATTGACCTAACTTACGTGCTTTTCACAAGCGGAACTACTGTGGAAGGAACTCACTACCCGAATCTATTCGAGGCCATGGTGGATTCTATGTATGTGGCCGTTGCAAGGGAAGGAGGAGCTTCTCTAGAAATCGTGGTGTCAGAGACCGATTGGCCTTCAGGTGGAAGTAACGAGGCGGCAACTATGGAAAATGCAAGGACTTACAACACAAATTTGGTACAACACGCACGAGCCGGAACCGGAACACCTACGAGACCTGGGCCTATAGTAACAAACGTATTTGCCATGTTCGATGAGGACCAGAAGCCAGGGGAAGACACTGAGAGAGGCACTTCGGCCTGTTCCGACCAAATGGAGTGTCCAAATACGGCATCACTTTCAACTAGTGATGATCAACTACACTATCCTGCCTACTTATACAAAACATACCTCTACTTGTAATATTCCATGCTCAATTATAAGGAAAATAATGGTTTGAGCTAGTTTTTATTTTTTGATTATGATTGACTTCAATATAACACCAACTAAAGTGTACGGAATTCATTAGTAGTAACTATTTGGTGGACGCAAGAGAATTTGGTTTTATAAAGATGACTCAATGTCATTTTCTTGATTCACAAAAGATTCCAACTAGTTTCTGGATTCTGAAGAGTATTCTAAAGTGTAGACCTCTAATACAGTAATACACAACAATTGAATCTGAAACACGATGCTGCTTCTACCAAAGTATAAGACGGGCATCACCGATTTGTAAAGCGACAAACCTGATGTGAATTGGAAGCTGCTCATATATCTTTTTCAAAGCTTCCTAACATTTTCTTTCTAAATCTATGAATACTTCCTAACTTATAAATAAAAAAAAATTATTCCACCAATTAATTTTTTATTATATATTTTTCCTATTTTATAATCATTTTATTAAATTACTTTTTTACTTTATTATCCAGTTACAACTTTTCCAATATAATATCTAACATAAATTAATAAAATATTAATATATTTTAATACAAAATAAAGTAAGGATGCAGTACATTCTTATTGAAACAAAGAAACGAAGACAGTAATTATTATTCATTGGTCCCAAGGCATATGATAAGACTAGGCTCGTGTGCCAGGCTTGGATCTCACTTTCAAAAGCCGGGTACGGCCCGTACGATTAGTACAATTGTCATGTCGGAATTTATAAATAAAAAAATATTGTAATTAAAAACATATGATATAAACATCTTAATATTTCCTTTGAAGTCATCGTACATGTATAAAATGTAAGAATTAAACTATTGAAATTAAACACGAACATAAAAAAAAAAAAAAAAAGTATAGTACCAACATAATCATTTGCATATCCATCATTTCTTTATAAACTATGTTGCTTTTAACCACATGTGTTTAACCTGTTTCGCAAATCAAAACTTTATCTCATCCTAATGCAACCTTTTGAGTGAGCAATAATTATCGACCATGGATGAATACATATAGGAGACGTAGAGACCAACGTGCAAGAGAGTTCTTCTGTTACTCCTGGTTATATAGTAATAGCCTAATAGCAAAGCAGACCAAAATGGGAAACATTCACCTCCAAAATTAATTGAGAATATCTCGTCGAATAGGTTTATCAAATCGCTCCCTCACGAATGTCATTACAGTGGACAGTTTAAGCCTAACAATGTAAAAATAAAGAGATTTTTGTGACACCATAGATTTATTCTTTTTAGAACCATGTTGTAGTTACCACTGGAAAGTACTGAACCAGAACTACAGTTGGACTGTTTCAGCCCCCATTGGATCTAAAACTCCAAATCAAAGCTTTAGGAACTCAACTGGAGCATCAAGGATGAGATCATTGGCACATATGAGTGAAATGAAATGTAGTGGTTTTTCAGATATGAGGGAGGTGTTCGATACATTAAAGGGCTTCCAGCTGGAAGCTCGGATGCTGTAGCAACTTCCACAAAAACATCATTTATTTTACAAAATACTTAATTTATTAAATTATATTCCATCCACTTGGGTTATAACTACAACCCAAGGCATCAAAAATAGGTAAATTGAAGTTCTAGTATTCGCAAACTGAAATTGGCCCAATGAATCTAATCATTATTTACGATATCATAAGAAGCAACAATCTAACAGTTTTACTGTTTTAACTTCATTCCAAGTGATTAATCAACAACACTTCTAGGTAAGTATTTTCCCTGTTCACTCAATAAAGTATATGTGCGAAAAGCAGACTTCACAAGACGAACAAAAGAACCAAAAACTGCAAATAAAATATTAATCTTGAACAAAATTGAAAACCACCTAGGAAAACCAAGTACAGAAGTTCATATTATAATTCTCCAACAGACAGCTAGAAAGGCTAGCAATTGCACGAACCATTCAAATCCTTAACAGAACTTCTCATAAAAGAAAATGTATGGATGACATTAGGAAAACAAAAAATGGTGTCGAGCACACAATAGAAGACAAACTCCCTGTTGTAACACTTAAGCAGCAATTGAGGGCTTTGAGGCAGCAGAGAGTCTAGATCTCTTCTTGGCCAAACTCTCACTACGCTTTTCCCTTTGCTCCTTCAAACGGCTGGCCAGAAGCTTCTGGTAATCAGCAGCCTCAGACTTGGCCTTGGCAATCCTCTTCTTTTTGTCTGCAACTCTGGCTCTCTTCCTCTGAAGAGTCAGGGGTGTAACCAACCTCTGAATCTTGGGAGCCTTGCTAACCTTTTTGCCTGTTGATAAAATTTAATAAGTAGAAGCACTGGAATTCAAACCCTAGAAACTTATTGTTGATGAAGGATGGTATATAGATGAAAATTGAAAATCAGAACTTCAGAAATTTCTCAACTTGCGTTGCTAGACACTGTAAATTAACAGAGCTGAACAGGAAAAATGATGCATCATAAGAAGTGACAATCACTAAAATACCAAGGGAGGAGTGTAAAAGTTCAAACTGCTGACCAGGTGAAATGACATTGACACCTTTATGACTTGATATGTTCAACAATATACATAGGAAACCAAGCATGAGTTCAATATGCATGTCAACAGAGGGTCACATAGAAAACGAGGTCAGTTAGCTTACCATTCTTGGTTGTGAAGGTTCTGCGGTAGGTATTGACATACTTCGTCACATCATCTTCCTTTGCAAGGTTGAAGAGCTTGCGGATCTTTGAAGCCCTCTTGGGACCTCTCATCCTTGGCTTCTCAACATCAGTAAGCCCAGGCAGATCATTATCTCCCTTTTTCACTATAACCAAGTTCAAAACAGAAAGATCTTGGCTCACAATGCATCCCCTAACAGACTTCCTTCTGCGTTCTCCAGTACGTCTTCCGTGACCACGGAAGCATGGTGTTCCTATTTCAGACAGGGATCATCGAGTTGTCAGTTTAAGCTATCAGTAAAAAAAGTATAGAAGTTATTACACAAAACCTAAACACACCTCTGTGCAGCAAAAGCCTCACACGTCCAGGGGTCAACACACCCTGCTTCATGGGAAACCCCTGCTTATCACATCCTCCCTTTATTTTGAACACGTAGCCCTTAAATTCCTGAACCATAAATAGTTGGCACATGTTAGCAAAGAGATCAATAGAACATAAACGCAATGAGCAACAGATTAAAAGTTCATTTAAGGAGCAAACCTCTCCCAACACATCCCCAACAACTTCCTGAGAGATCCGCTTGTCGTAGAAAGCCCGACTGAAATTTACAAAGACTCGTATTAGTCCAACTTAAGAGCTTACAGTATATATTGAACAGTTCTATCAACATCCTGATAGACCATATATAAATATCAAATAGCAGTGTACACCACTTTTAAGAGTTTAATGCTCGAGGTGGTTTTCTAATGTTTAAAACAATAAGAGGCCTACCAGAACTTGCTCAACATAGAGGAGAAACACACCCATAAGCACAGATTTATTATGGTGAGAAGATCATTATGAATTCCACAAAACATAAGAACGCAGAAACAGAATCTTAATTACAACAATCAACTTTTACAAAACAGAGTAAATAAGCATTTTAGATACACTGCCCATACCACTTCTAAGCAACATAAAAACTCAAACGAGATCGTAAAATAACAATGAGATTCATCCAGATATAAACTCAAGCAGGTAAGCAAATGTTGATCCTCAACAAAACTCAACTGAGCTTAGCTAAACAAACAAACATAGACAAATAAGAATAAACACATTAGTAACATACAATTACGAATATTTTCCAACACTCACATTCACCACCAATCAGAAGAAACACATAACAAATCTACACTAGTTGAAAACACTGTAAATCTCCTATTCACATCCACTGTCGAGAACATAATCGAATAATCTACGTATCTAGATCTCATAACAGAACAACACAGCAATCATCAAGAGTACCTATATTCCATTTTGAGCTTAAAACTAATTCAAATTAACGTCGACAAATAAAAAATCAAAACGTACAGTTTCTGGTCATCGTCGATCTCGAGCTTCTTCTGGCAACCAGTCGAAGGATTCGCAATGTTAAGCTGCAAATCAACGAGAAAATCGAGATTACTTCAAACAAATCAATTACTGGATCAATTTGAACGGAAAAGTAAGAGATGTACCTTCATCTTGCAGATGAGAATCAGCCACCAAATTTCCTGCTAATCGCCGTCTATCGGTATGGAAAGGAGTAGCAGAGCAAAACTAGGTTAGAGGCTTATAAGTATCGGTAGGGTTTTTTATGGGCTACAGTTTGTTGGACAGGCCTTTACTGGGCTTATGTTTTCAGCCCAATCTTTGTTTTCATGAAACTAACCGTTAAAAACATTTGATGGCCCGCTTCTCATCCTCTTTTGTAACATGTCCATTTGGAAATCTTTAAAAGTTAGAGGTTCGGATCCATTTATTTCAGTAATGTTTTATTGATTTTTCTACTACAATGCAATTCAGTTTAGTTTAGTTATGTTCGGACGACAAGAATGTGGTTGCTCAGAGAAACTAGTTTACTAGCTTAGATCAGGTTCTCCGATACAAGTTTGAGATTTGGTAAGTTTGGAGTTCCTCAAGGTGGTCCTGACTTGCCCTCTGATTAATAATTCCATCTAGTTGGAACATAAGTGGATTCAATATGTCACGCCCCAAAGTTAAAATGGCATGTTTATATGACATAACCAAAAAATAATTAGATTCCTGAAAATATACTTTTTTTTCTTCTTTTGCCTAGTAGATACATAATAGATCAAGAGCACTTTAAAATTATTTTGATTGAGCGACTCAGCAAGACAAATATAAAGAGATCAATTTGTGTATATGGACTCGGGCACAGTCCACTGAAAAATATAATTGGGCACAGTCCACTGTAAAATGAAATAAAATTAAAAAATTGAATTGACATAAAAAGTACGTATACTTGCAGAATAAGTCTTGGAGACAGTCTGGAGTTTCTAAATTTCTTAGGGATCATAAGGTGATGTTAATTGGTTATTGGAAACTAGAGTGAAAGTTGAAAAGATATAGGTAGAGGTTTGGATCCAGGACCGGCTCAAGTTTTTCGGGGCCCTATGTAATTTTTTAATATTATAGTTTCGTACTATAGATTAAATAAAGATATTGTAAATACAAAAAGTTACACCTTCAAAAAATAAATTAAAAATAAAAATAGTAGAAATTAAAACATAAAATAGATGTGGTTGGTATATATGGATGGTGTGTAATGTCGTTTTAATATTTGTATTATA
>JAYMSP010002794.1:0-22459 GCA_036897095.1 Plantago elongata
CAACTGCATAAGAAGAAGAGAAATCCACTGCGTAATCAAAAGAAGAAGACCTGGCCGGAGGATTGTCCGTCGAACAACAGGGCGATCGATGATCGCAAGCAATTGCAGGGGCGGTCAATGAAGATCGAATAGGCTGGGGCGATCGTTGGACAGGAGAATGACGATTGCGAGCAATTGCAGGAGGATAGAAGAAAGTTTGACAAATTAAAGAAAATTGTTCGAACATGAGAGGGATCGTTACAGTGGGTTCTTCGATCAGATGAGAAGTTCGACATATTGAAGAAAACTGTTTGAACATGGAAGGGGGATCGACAACAGTTGGTTGTTCGATCAGAGGAGAAGTTTGACATATTAAAGAAAATAGTTCGAACATGGATGGGGATCAACATCAGTAGGTTGTTTAATCAAAGAAAAAAATCAATTCAGTTGAATCGATCTTGAAAAAGAAGAGAAAATCAATTCAGCGGGAATCGATTGCAGGAGGATCGTATATTGAACATGAGATTTCGTACATGAGAGAATATATTGAAACTTGAGGTTTTGTATATGGGAGTTCTGCAGCGAAAGAAAGAGATGCGCATGAGCGTTTGAGAGATAAGGAGAAAAGGAAAAAAAGATATAAGGGCAATCAAATTTATTGCATTGAGGGAAAAGATGAAATGTAGTACCAATGCTCGTTGGAGACTTACATGACTCTGATACCATGAAAGAACTATTTTCCCTACCTCTTCTTATTCATCAATCTCATATATATATACAAATATGTATAGCTAGATATAATTAGGAATCCTAATTTAATAATACTTCTAAGTACTAACATTAAGGTGTTCTAATCTAATTATACTTTTAACAGTATTAAAAAGGATTGAAAACGTACTGATATTAATAACTTATTAATATCTGTTTTAAAATTCATTTATAATTTTTTTTTAAATTAAATGTACTTGATATATATGAAATATTTAATTTTGTGTAATGACGAAGAAATTGATCATTCATTTCGGAATCAAACATGCAACCTTTTAAATGCGTATGTCTGAACCTGCAATTCGTTTTAACTGCATTTACAAATTATAGATTTCCAAAATTTATTCGGATGCATATTCAAATTATTGTATGTTAAATTTACACTAACATTGATACACCATATACACGTATCAAAATATTTAGTAACACCTCAGTCACATGTATCTATCGACACTTGTGTTATACGAAGTTACAAACTCACCTTTCATTTTCATCATATGTACACATAAGCATATTGTTCTGCAATAATAAGCTACAGAAAGAAAGAAAGAAAAATAGTATAGAAACGAAATGGCATTACATGAAATTAGTTATCTTTGTCTGAAACCTGTTTAAGAAAGCCCATTAAAGATCTTAAAATTCTGTAAATTTGTAAACAATACATTTGCTAAAGGTTTTTTAATGTTTCACTACTCATTTACATTTCAAATTTTAAACTATCGATTTCCATTTCTATAAAACAAACTCGTACACTCTTAAATATGATGTTTTAATTTATCATTCATCTTTAAACACTTTAAAAAAACGAAACAACGAAACAGTTTTAAAGACTTAAATAGTTGACAATGATATCAAGTAGATTGATCGCTCTTTCTTAAAATTCATCGGTAGAAGTTATATTACAACGTGTATCAATTAGTTTTTCGGTGTATGAAATGTTAATCTGTGGGTTAGTACATAATCCGGATAACAATCCAGTATTAACTGAAAAACATACGGAGCGGTATTATTGTCCTAATCGAAGAAAGAATATTTGAAGATGGACTAATTTGGCGTGTGATAGATTCTACGTCGCTAGAGGTTGATGTTAACTTAACTAATTAAGTAATTGGTGCAAGTTGAGCTTATATTACAAAGCTACTAAGTAAACTTAGCCAAACTAAGTACTCAAATATCACACGTCACCTTCACAAAACAAAAGCGCAATTATTGGTTTTCGAACAATCTTGTGCCTTCCTTCGTTTGAATTATCAAAATATTAGAGACGGATCGTATGAAATTTGAATGATCGTTTTTAATTGAAATTAAAATTTTTATGCATAAAATATTTTGATTTGAGTGGAGAGATGATCGCTTTAACGGTATAACATCCTTAGACTCTATTTATATAATAGTAGTGCTTGTAAATAATTTTACAAAGTTAATTTTGGCGTGTTTAACATCTAATTATTATGCAGTAGTAGTGTTTTTAAATGATTTTACAAAGTTAATTTTTGCTTGTTCAACAAAACGAATGAGAAAAGTAACTTTAAAGTGATATTTTACAAAATTAAGTAATTTTTAAATATGATAAATGATCATACTATCATTGATAAAGTAATTGATAAAGTAACTGAGCTCTTATGATGGGCATGGAAGCTGTTGTAGACCAGTAGAGTAGATGTTGTGTGTTAATTGAAAAAATATTCACCGGGGTTCTGGTGATTGTGGTAGAATAGGTGGTGGTGGTGTAAATTGTAATTGTAACTGTAATTGAAAAGGGAAGGGGAATAGATGGTTGGGGATTTTGAGAAGAAAGAAGAAGTTTTTGGGTAAAATGTAAATTGACTATTTATAAGGTTGAGTTTTATAAATTTAAATTGTTGTTAAATTATGCAACTTTTAAATTATGTACTGATTAAGTGCGAATTAGTATCCGAATCCAACTTTAAAACATCATAAATTAGTACATAAGTGAAAACAAGAAAGAAAGGAGAAAATTATGGTAAGTGGATACGTGCTGTCCAAGCGATAAACCGTCACTGTTTCTGCACTACTCCAATACTACACACCTTCTTCTTCTTCATCTGCTGCCTTAAACCAATTTAACCCTTTGCTTTAATTTCTCTCCCTTTTCTTTTAATCATCACCTTCAAAAACCCAATTTTTCCATTTCATCGTTTCTTTCTTTCACAACTCAATATAGATTTAATTCCTTATCTAATTTCATGGTCGGAGATAAAAATTGAATCTTTGATCGGAAATTGAAAAAAAAGCAGGTGGAAACTATTGAATGGGAGTAAAAGAGTGAGCAGAGTGATGAGGAAGACTTTCAAAGATTCTCTCAAAGCTCTTGAAGCTGATATTCAACACGCCAATACTCTGTATGTTTCTAATTTTATTCCATGCCCATTGGGTTTCTCTTCTATTCGCTTAGTTCACTAGCTCGTTTAGCTCTGTTTGATTTTTTTTCCTTAAAGATAAATTTTTTACTGGTGAGTATTGACTGTTTTGAGTTGAATTATTTGAATTCTAATTGAGTTTTTATGTTTGTTTTTATTTTTAGATAAAAACGCAACAGAACTAAATTGCAGGTCTACACCAAGTATGGGTTTGATGCTTTTTTATTGATTTATCACTGTTGTATTGTACCTTTGTTTAAGGGCGGGTGTTCCGAAGGTTGATTTTACATACACAAAGCTTGAACCCGATAGCTTGCTTAAGTAGCCGAGTCCCTTACCACTTGGGAGAATACTAGAGCAAGTCTTTGATTTTCCACATCTCATTAGTGTAGACAAGCCGAGTGGTACTATATGATTTTACTTTATAGTAGAAATATCTCGACTTTTACCGGAATTTGGGGATACTCTATAGTCCACAATTTGGGATAGAAATAAAATTAAAGGGTTCAATATAGTGCATGTTTCTGTAAAAATAGTTTATTTTGATGTTAGAATGTTAAGACATGAGTATTAGCTAATTGAACCTGGAAACCTGTGTATGTAGCTCTGTTCTTGGAATCTGTTTTTTTGGTATCTGACAGCTTCTATTTTTTCTAAAAGATGTCTAGTGGTTTTTAAATTTGTTCTGCTAAAGGGTGGTTTTGCTTTCATGTACTATCAAACTGGCTGTCCAAGATTTATAGTTATCTCAGGGTAAGGTATACTAACTCTGTTGTTGTCTGGTAATAGGGCTTCAGATTATCCGAGAGCGTATGACGGTGCGTGCCTTCAGATGAGACTCTCATACAGCCCTTGTGCCAATATCTTTCTGTTCTTTGTTCAGTGGGCCGATTGTCACCTTGCCGGTGCACTTGGCCTTATTCGGATACTCATTTACAAGGTAGTAAGTAGTAGCCTTTGTTCTGTTCATGCATTATACGGATTGTATTGCATTTGTATGTGGTCGTGGAAATTTACGTGGTGGTGGTGATTGTAGGTGTATGAGGATGGAAAATCAACGATGTATGTACATGAAAGGAGAGCTAGTATGCGGGACTTCTATGGTAAGTACATTCAGGAGGCTTAAGTGATCTAGTAAGCTAGTTTTGAGAGCCTATGTTGTGTTCTTGTTAGAAAATTTCGAGTTTGTAGTTATGACTTGTGAGCACGTCTGAACCACCTTACTGGGTTCAGGTATGATTCACATATCAAGTTACTAGATAATGTGGATCTGTTGCTACACTTGCTATTCGTCCCAATTGTCACTCAAGGGCATTTGGGCCTACCGTGATGCCATCTCTTACAAGAGGGCTAAGATCTATATTGCCAATTGTGAATTTGTGATAGCCAAGAGCAGTTATCCTGTCAATATAATTAGAGAATAATTAGTGCCTGGCATAAGCTGCATCAGTTGGTACTTGGTAGTAGAAGATTTTGAACTTTGAAGTGGTTACTTGATTTGAGGAAAGCTCTAAATTTTACTGATGTCTGTAGGTGTGATATTCCCTTCTTTAATGCAACTTCATAAAGGAATCAATGATGTTGAAGAGAGGAAACAGAAAGAACTTTGTGAAACAAAGTACAAGAGACGAGATGAGATGAATGAAGGGAAGCTTACTGAAATTGAAATAGAGAGGGAAGAAGAATGTGGAATTTGCATGGAACTGGACACCAAGGTTGTCCTGCCTGCTTGCAACCATTCCTTGTGTATGAAGTGCTACAGAAACTGGTAAGTACGCTGATCTGTGTCATCTTGCATGCGTTTCAGAATCGTGCTATACGTTAAACTGAGTTTAAGATCTGAAACTATCTGGATGACCGTAGGGTTAACTGGTCTAGTCTTTCTTCAAGATTCTCTTTTCTTAGTAGATACTAACACAGAAAAATAGGAAACTCAATTAATCTTATCGAGCATTTTTGCTTCAGGAGGTCTCGGTCTCAATCGTGCCCATTTTGCCGTGATAGCCTCCAGAGAGTGAACTCTGGGGAACTATGGATATATACCAGCATAACTGACGTTGTCGAATTGGCTGCCATCGCAAGGGAGAATCTGAAGAGACTGGCCATATATGTAGACAGGCTACCATTGAATGTCCCAGATCCCATGATTATACCATACGATCATCATTTCCGGTGAACTACAAAGTTCGTTCCTGTGAATAGGATTCAAGTGTTTGTTGATACGATTGATTTAGTTTATTCATCTTTCTTTCACTATTTATTCCTATAATTATCTGTAAATGAAGATACACGTCTGATCTATCCAAGGACTTGGATAGCATAGAATCAGTTTATTTCTCATCTGTATTCTAGACAGAGTGTATATATATACTAGTATGTATATTAACTGTACATGTTTCTGCATTTGAAAATGTACACATGATTTTTACCTCATTAGCCTATCATGTTAGATTATGTCAGAAAAGACAAGTGGCTCTTACACAAGAGACTAGTTTGTGCTATGATTATGTTGAGTATCAACTGTAAAAAGACTCCGACTCTTAACATATACAGGACAATATAATCCGAGCATAAGAACCAAGCACATATTCTAGAGATGATAGGGAAAAATAATACGAACAAAGAAAAGGAACGCCTTGGCCTTAAGAGATGCAACAAGAATCTGTAAAACAAGCAACGATCATTAAAATTATTAGGAGTCATGCTGCGTTTCTTGCAGCTACACAATACATCCCGATGCTACTTTACTTTTCAAGTTTGACGCATTTTAGGCAAAATGTAAGCTAGAAGCATATACATATACATCCAGAACCCTATGTCACAAATGAGCCAAAGTATTCAGCTGGATGTTTCAACACTCAATCGTCATCTTCATCATCATCATCATCATCCTCGTCCTCCTCCTCCTCCTGCACATCGAGAGAGGCAACGTACATTAAATAAATTATAACATAGAGGTTTTAACTTTGGACGAGTAAAAGATAATCTGTGGCCAGCAAACCTGTACACTATCCTCCTCATCATCGTGAACTTCAGACCGTGACTTCTCAGACCCTTCGTCAGCCTCATCGGCGGAGCTCTCCTGTGACTAACATTCATCAGTTAGATTGAAATGGAACTTGTTATGAGAAACTCAAGTAAGAACTTGCAAGGAAAATGAGATAACCTGTTTCTTGTTGTAGGCATTCATTAGCTTTTCATACTCAGACTTCCTCTTTGCAGCTTTAGCTTCATAGGGAGCTTTTTCCTGCCCAGGGAGAAAGAACATTTTATTCAGGAATTTAAACAAAAACGAAGTAATATAAATGGAGAGTCTACTCATGTAACATATTCATGCTTAAGAAAACACAATAGTATTGTTTATAACTTACAGCATCAGTCAAGGATTTCCACTTTTCTCCACCAGCTTTGCCAACCTACAGACCACATGAGAAATCATTAACACAATCTTCTAAAATCGGGAAATACAATAAACACTAGCATAGATAGGAGCAAATTACGTACAGCCGAGACAGCCTTGATGTTAGGATTCTCCTTCTTGAATGTCTGACGGAACTCCTCACTGCAATAGAACCAGGGCAACTAAGATTAAGCTGCAGAAAGTCCAACACAAGTCCTAGAATGTGAAGGATAGGAGTTCGTACAGGAACACAAAGAAGGCACTCGGTGGCCGTTTGGGCTTGTTTGGATCTTTCTTGGCCTTCTTGTCCTTCTTAGCTGCAGGCTTCTTCACCTTGGGGGCAGCAGCAGCCTTCCTTTTACCAACCTTTCTGGAAAGAGCAAATGCTAATACGATGAACATCTAACAAGAAATCAAGGATACCAGTGGCATACTATAACAACAACACACAGCTAATCATTCGAGTCAAAATGTAAAACAACGAAAAGCCAACCTATCGTCAACAGGCTTCAAAGTTTCCTTTCTCACAGCGGCTTTACTCCTTCCGCCCGTCTTCATTTCTACAGGCCAAAAACACACAAAATCATTTCCAATTCAGTGAGTGAAATCATCAATACACCTCATCGAAAAACACTCATCAAACAGCAATACAGTTTCAAAAAGGTGCTTCCACCTAAGGCTTCATGAAAGTCGAATACAACAGGAGATCAACGACAACAAGTACAAGCAAGTCAACAAGCTCAACGTCAACAGGATTTCGGCTGTGAGCTAAAAGTCAACGCAAAAAACAAATTTCCAATTTCTAGTCTACCGAACAAAAAAGAGGAAATCGAAGTAACAGAAAAGCATAATTCAACCATATATAGCAGGAAAAACAAACAAAAATTCTCAGCAACTGTAAAATCCAAATCACACAAGCTAAAATATACTACATATCATCAGCTAACTAACGAAATTCAAGCATATTTCAACCATAATAAGCAGGAAAACAAACAGAATTGCTCAGAAACTCTAAAATTCAAATCAGAGAAGCTAAAATAGACACCAGAGCCACAATTTTACAATTCCTCAACCACCGAACGAAGTTCAATTAACCATAAAGCCCAATTCAACCATAATAAAGCAGGAATAACATACAAATCAACCAAAAACTGTTAAAAAACACATCAGAGCAGGTGAAACAGAGGTGAGAAGGAATCAGAACCGTGATCCAAATCAGCAAACACTTGAAAAATGAAGTAGAGAAGAAGATAAAAGTGTACATATTATTGCAAAAGGGAATATATTGAAAGGATAAACATACCTAGAAGATAACAAGCGATCGGTGATAGAAAATGGAACAAGAGAGGAAGAAAGGAGAAGAGAATAGTAGAAGGAAGGAAGGGACTATAGTACGACCCACTGAGTGAGAGATTGAAAGCGGACTTCACTTGGCTACCGCCTAAACCAGTCAAAACAGGACCTTCTTATCTTTCACTCCGGACTAAACTTAAAACTCGTTCAGTTTCAATCCAGTCAAATTCTCGTTCATCCAGATATCAATTTAAAGAGAACAATAAATAAAGTAAGAGAAGAAAATAAAGTGTAAAATAGAATAAACAAAGTACATAATGTTAAAAGAAACGTGTATTAGTAAGAGACATTAAAAATAAATTAATATTTTTAATTATATATGTAATGTTTTAAACAATATAAGTAATATTTTATGAGTAAACAATTTATATTACTTTTATATGATGTATATCACCGATATTAATACTAAAACTTATAATTCTTTGCAATATGTCTTTAATTTTTGTTGTCTTATAATATTTGTATTCACCATCTCTTCCGATTTAATTAATAAAGTATGAAAGTTAGTGAATAAAGTAGGGTAAATATTATTATTATTACTATAAAGATAGTAGAGTATCAAACTTTTCAAATTAAAAAGAAAATGTCGAGTATGAACGAAAAGTGGGGAGTTGAGTTTGGAAATGTTTTTAATTGGTATACGATAATTTCAAGTTCCAACTCACTAATGATTTGAAGTGTACGATATTACTCAAGTTTCATAATTCAATTTCTATGTCATTTTTTACTTGTATGAACAATACTGATATCTTTTAATGAAGTTATTTAATTTTTATAGATATTATTATAATATTTGTCGGTTTCTTAGCATATCTATAAAATTATTGTATGGTTTTTCACTAAATAGATTTATTCTTGGTGACAACTTTAGCTAAAGGAGAATTATTGCATTAATTTGTTCAATTAAAGTCACAACATCTGTGTGTTTATTACTTTTATATTTTAAAAAACTTTCGCATAAAATTACTTTTGCATCTAGTGTTCAAGATGCATGTTAGATGTGATTGGAAGTTGTTTACCTCTGTCAACTAAACTGTGTGGAGTGGTGTATAGTTTTTTCCATTGAAAATTCAAAATGCCCAATTTATAATTGATTTTCTAATCCCGGGCTCAATTCGGTATATTATATGTTACAACTTTATTTTTTTAAGCGTATATTCATCTCTTATATTTTATTTAATTTTAATTTATTCATTATCTCTCACATTATATCATTCTTCTCTAATATTTATTGTTCATATTTTATGAAAAATTATATTCAAAATGGAAAGTATTATTGTAAAATAATATACATCCATGATCCATCAAACTTTATTATATAGTCAACTCTTTACATTTATTTCACTTATAACATTTGTTACTAATTTGTATTACTTCTCATTCCATCTCAAAATATGGTATCCACTTTCCGCTTTTCAAGGTTCCATGCATTACGCATAGAATTATTCTTACTTCTGTTCTTTCTACGTTTGCAATAAAGATTATTGTTGGTACTAAAGGGCTATATGTCTGTGGTGGTGTGGAACCGGGAGCAGCCGGTTTGATTTGTTTAGTTGAGGGGGAAAGAGGAGATATTTTGGTGCGGTGGACACCCAATGATGTATTGTATATAATATACTTTCTCCCTAGAATTATTAAGCTATATAACTTACTCAACTTGCTCCTTTTATGTAGTGAATTAAGATACTTGATATATTTGAAATTGTAACCTGCTAAATAAAATTTGAGAAGTTAAATTCAAAACAGATAAATATAAAATTTGATCAATTTAGCTCTGAATCGAAAAGGGTATTCATGAATTTTTGGAAATTAAGCATGAGTTTTGATGATGTGGATAGTGTTTTTGCCTTCAACTCTCAATATTTTTATTGTTAAAATAAAGTAGAAAATATTAAAAAATTTATTATAAATATTAAAGAAGTTAATATTTTCAACTTCAATAAAAAAAAATTATTCTGGTTTTAAGGATTTATTTAATTTGATACCGGTCTTCTTCGGACCTATTACTCATAAAGAGTATAAGACCTGCGTACGTAATATTATGTGTGAATTCCGCACTTTTTTTTAGTAGTAACTGCACTGGGAAGATACAAGCTAAAACCGGTTTTAAGACATAATTAAAATAATCGCCAATAATTAAGCGCTAGGTGCCTGGCATGGCATGCATGGACTGACAAGAGGGAGATCATGTGGCGTTACTCAGGAGTCGAAACGTGGATCTTTAGCCGTTGTAATCTTGACCCATTAGGTTGTGTCTTGGTTGCCACATTGCTTGACATCTGGCTACATTTACATTCTAATCAATTCATAATATTTGTCTCTCCAATTCAAATTGAATAAATTTTACCTGACATGCGAAAAACGTCACGTGTTTAACATAAAGAAAGTTTTCTCTTATCCTAATGTGACACCTATAACTCTGAAATTATGAGTTCGATCCAATAAAATAAATAATATTTATATTTTATATAAAAAATTATTGATGCTAAATATTTATTCGATTGAATATTTATAATTATTTATCATTTTTAAAAAGAATGTTATCTTGGAATACTGTTAAATTCGTTTAATTGGATTAGTAGGTAGTCATACACGATTTAATTTGCTTCATTAATAGTAGTTTTAGTATTATCATCTGTTTAGATGTCGTTATCTTCTTTAATTTAGTGACATTCCGCATTCCACCTATTCAGGTTTTTTATAGCACACGTATGGGTTCATATGACTTATTTCTTCTTCTTTTCCCATTAATAAAAGTTTAGCCCGTTAAATATATCTTGATTCTTGATTACTCACTAGTAGTTCAGCACATAGTATGTGAAAACCGCCACAGTATAATCCGTACCATGGTTATCAATAAAAAATAATTAATCCTCATATGAACATATACTATGGACAACAAGAGAGTAATAACCATGACCAAGAATAAAGAATTTAAAAAAAAAGTAAGAAAGATAGTTAAGTTGATGGGTGTATTTATTTGATATTTTTATAACCGCATAAAATTCCGGAGACATTTAATGAATGTAGTTTTAATAAAACAATGCATTTAGCATGTACTTATCGATTTAAGACAAAGTTGAAAGTATAAGAGATGTCTTTTGAACTGTTGATGGAGAAGTATATTAAATAGTATGTGATTATTACGACTGACTTCTAAAATAGCGAGAGCTAGCATTGAGGCAATCTGCACTCCAGTCAAATGTTGAACAAACGATTCTCATCACAGCCGGAGTTGTTAAGTTGAGTAATCTAATAGATCGTAAACACATTCATAATTTTATAGTGGCAATAAGGTGCACATGAGCTGGAGTCTGATCTGAAAATACATAACGGTTTAGTGGAAACAACAAATAGGATGGACGAAGGGAGCTGAGAAAAATTAAAATAGAGTTTCCTAATAGTCAGTTGCTGGAGAAAAAAAGGAAGCATTAAACAAATTGTAAAAGTGAATTACAATTTAATAAGGGGAATGACACTTTAACATGACAAAAATATTTCTTAGTAACATGTTGCTAGAGAATAGAAAAGTGTTAAACAATTTGTAAAATTGAAATGACACTTTTAAAATTTATTATTGAGAATTATTATATATTTTAAGAGTATCATATGCGAATAAATCATGTTTAATATCGAACAGTATGTTTAATATTGAACGGTATTGATCAGAAAAAGTTAAACGGGTAAATAAATGGTGGGAGTTTGGGACTGAGTCGAAGTCAAAAGTAGAAGGTATCGCGTTATGGACTGGATCAGGTTATTAAAAGCCCAGATCCAACCCATTACTATAACGCATTTGAGCTAGGATCAGGCAATTTGGCCTGGCAAGTATTTGTCCGTCCTTGGCCTTTTCGTGCTCTTAGAGTCTTAGGATAAGATAAACTTTGTTAATTTGCATTTGCCTCAATAAAATCTGTCATAGCAATCAAATCCAAAATTTAAGGTTTGAGCACTTCATTAAGAAAAGCCCATCCAAACAATATCAATCCATTCAGCTGAGTTCTTATAACTTTGGCATTCCAAGTGCCTCAATCAATTCAAAGAAATTGAAACAAAACCTCACCTTGATCATGATCTACTAAGATGCGTGTAAAAAGTGGCAAACTTATCATTCATCTAAAAAATTCTCCATTCATCCAGTTTAAAAGTTACTGTCCGAATTTATCTTCACAAAACTCGTATAAACGATTTCTTTTGAGGAGTAAAATACAAAATCTTGTATGAGAACCCTGCATATTGAAATACCAATTATTCTTAAGTATATTTTAAACACTATCAGATATCAATATTGTTTATAAGTAAATAGTTAATATTTATCGTTCCGTTTTAATCGATTTCCAGGCAGATATTGGAGTTGAGTGAGTGAGTGAGTGAGTGTGCTCTGTGATATGTGTGTCAAGTGTGAACCACAAGAAGAGATCCTACATGGCATCTGAGGCAACCAGTTGAAATCAACCAATGGCCTCAACCAGATAAGCCTCAGATAAGCCATACCCCCCAACCACCGTCAGATCGATCCACTCCTCTAATCCAACGGCCACAAACAAACCAATCTCTATCTCCAATCTTCCATAACCACATTTCCATACTCTATATCACTCATCACAAATTTTACACACAAACACACCACCAAACAATCACAAACTCATCCAGCCATGGCAGCCACTACCGCAGCCGCAACCTCATTCATAGCCAAGGCCCAGTACTCGGGACGGGTGCAGGCCCGGTTCGGGTTCGGGAAAAAGCCAGCTCCAGCGAAGAAGGCGGCGCCAAAGAAGTTCATTTCGGACCGGCCACTATGGTTCCCTGGAGCATCTGCTCCAGATTATCTAGACGGTACGCTGGTAGGAGACTACGGTTTCGACCCCTTCGGTTTGGGAAAGCCGGTTGAGTACTTGCAGTTTGATCTGGACTCGTTGGATCAGAACCTGGCCAAGAATGAAGCTGGTTTGGTTATCGGGACTAGGACCGAGACGAGTGACGTGAAATCGACACCGTTTCAGCCGTACGACGAGGTGTTCGGGTTGCAGAGGTTTAGGGAGTGTGAGCTTATTCATGGCAGGTGGGCTATGTTGGCTACTCTTGGTGCTCTCACTGTTGAGTGGCTCACTGGTATCACTTGGCAAGATGCTGGAAAGGTAATTATATACCCGGCTTTTTTCAATTTTTACATATTGTTCATTGCAATTTAAAATTAATTCGTTAATTTGCTGGACTGAAAAAGTTGAGTGTTCTAGAAGAGATATCATATACTTCATGATAAAAACTCCATGCATGCATTTAGGGATTTTGATCTGATTTCTTTTAAATATTGGCTCATATCTGATATCTCATAATCTATATAAATATTGTGTGATTAGAAAGTTGGAGTGATCTTATCACACTAAGTAATGCACCATGACTTGTATTAATTGTAATTGGTGATTGTGTGTAATGAAATTGTATTGTTAGAAGAAATCAAGCATAAATTTTCTAATTCTTGTTCAGTATAATTGAGAGATAATTTGTAGCTAGAATAAATAAGAATAAAATTATGAGTAGGATAATTCTACATGAAAATCATGATCACACTGCCCTCTAATTAATCTTTATATAGTGAAAATTGAAAATAATTTTCATTATGGACAAAATGACATGACCATCATTCCTTATCGTGTTAACTCAACCAATTAGGCTAAATGACTTGATGAATAGAGGAACATCATATGTTTGTAGTGTAAATTAACTATAAAAAATTGCAAAAATGAAAAGGTAGAGTCTTGTGTTGATGAATTGACTCAATTGGTGGATAGGTTGAGCTGGTGGAAGGATCATCATACCTTGGACAACCATTGCCATTCTCCATCTCCACATTGATCTGGATCGAAGTTCTAGTGATCGGATACATTGAGTTCCAAAGAAACTCCGAACTTGACCCCGAGAAGAGGCTCTACCCAGGCGGCTCATACTTCGACCCATTGGGTTTGGCAGCTGACCCTGAAAAGAAGGAAGTCCTTCAACTTGCCGAGATTAAGCACGCTCGCCTTGCCATGGTTGCCTTCTTGGGCTTCGCCGTCCAGGCTGCTGCTACCGGGAAAGGTCCTCTTAACAACTGGGCGACCCATTTGAGCGACCCGCTCCACACAACCATTTTGGACACCTTCGGCTTTTTCTCTTAAATCTTATAGTATCTCGGATTTCTGATCCTATATCATCATTTTGTAAAAAATTGTAATACCACTACTACTACTTGACAATGTTAATTATTAAGGGGAACATGATGCCTACGTTAATTTACACGTTTTCAGTGTACGATGTACCATTCTTAATTTCTTTTCCATGCATTTGAATTCCTTCTCGAAGTTCTAAAATTAACAAGTGTGAATTGCACACTTCTATCGAGTCAAATGTTCGATCCATCCAGACTCCAAACACTCTGAAAGTCTGAATAAACACTTCCCAATTTTCAAGTCAACAATGAGAAAATCCAAGAAGTATATTGTCCATCTTTAGAAATAAATTCTTGGGATTAAGGTTTTGTTCTATTCAACTGAAAATTACTTCAGTCAAGTCCAGTTCAATTCGACTTAGGTTGTGTTCTCTTCAACTGAAAATCACTTCACTTCAGTTCAATTCAGTTATGTGAAGAGTAGATTGAATTCAAGACGTTTAAACTGTGAAGTATTGAAGGCAATGTTACAACAACAGTCAGATAGACAGTGGTTATAACGTTGAGTCGTTTATATGAGCTGTCAGATGGAATAAGTTGTTGAGGCAGCTTAGAGCGTGAGTTCACATAAACTGAGTGATGTGTTGTTCACTAGTTGGCTTGTGACATGTGAAGACATGTGATATGATGTCATAGCACACATATAAACGGCTGGAAGGCTTCTTCAATGAGTGAGTTTGTTAGTATCACATCAGAATTAGTTAACTTCTTCTTCAAGCTCCTGAAAACAGTTTTCTCTGAGATTTCGATAGGTTCTCTGTAATTCTCCATTGTTGAAGTGTTGTTGTATCACTGTAAACGAACTGATCAATAATAGAATCTCTGGTTACTCCCGTGGACGTAGACATTTATCGAACCACGTAAAACCTTGTGTTTGTGAGTTGCTTGATTCGTTGTTTGATTGATTGTTCGTGTGATAGTTGTCTCAACTGTTAGAGCAGCACCGTAGAATTGATTGTCATTGTGTTTAGTGATCGGTTGATTGAGCTAAACGTAACAATTGGCGCTGTATATGGGAAGACGAAGGCGATCAATTCAGGAGAAACTGTTATGGCTTCGATGGCGAAATTCGAGATCGAGAAATTGTCAGATAAGGTGGATTTCACACTGTGGAAGGTGAAAATGGAAGCTCTTCTGGAACAACAAGGTTTGAATCATGCTCTACTCAGAGATGAAGGTTTTTCCAAGGAGATTGATGAATATGAGAAGAATCGCATCATTGGAAAGGTTCGTAGCACAATGATTCTCTCCTTGAGTGGCACTACTCTGAGAGAGGTTATTAAGGAGAAAACTGCCAAAGGTGTTTGGGACAAACTTGAGTCTCTATATCACAAGAAGACTTTTGCAAGCAAGATGCGGATGAAATAGAGGTTCTTCTCGTATAAGATGAGACCTAATCGGCCTGTTCTGGATCAGCTTGATGAGTTCAATAAGCTATGCTTGGAGCTGGAAGCTTTGGACATCAAGGTTCAAGATGATGATAAGGCAATTATCTTGTTGAGCTCATTGCCTAAGAGTTATGAGCACTTCATTGACTCAATAGTCATGCATGACTAAGCTGGATGATTTGAGGGCATATGATGTAGAGAAAGCCTTGAGGGATAAACTGGATCAAAACAATCCAATCCAAGTAGCCTACCTGCAGAGACATTGGTTGAAAACCTGAGTGTGAAGAATGTTTGGAACAGGAACCTATTCAACAAAGGGAAGAAAATCAAAGCTCAAAAGGATCACACACTAGGTGTTTGTGAAAATGTTGAGAAGAGAAAATGCTTCCACTGCAAGAAGGTTGGGCACCTGAAGAAGCATTGTTTCTCTTAAAGAGAGAAAGGACAAATCCAGTAGCACAAGTTCAAGGTGGAGCCAATATGGCTGATGTTGGAGAAACATCAAATATCTACAATGATGGTGAGGTACTTTCTATAACCAATACTTCATGTGGTTTATCTTAGATTATGAATTCTGGATGTTCCTTCCATATATGTTACATTAGTGAATGGTGTGATACTATGAGGCATGTGTTCCTTGGTAACGTTTTTCTTGGGGATGATTGTTTGCGTGCTATTATGGGGATTGGTAACATCATAATCAAGATGCATGATGGGGTTGAAGGCTTGCCGGTCCAATGGACTAGGTCTCGGCCATAGTGACCGGATCGTCACAAGCGCAATGTTGAAGGCTTCATTGTATGAGACCTTTTGGGTGATACCAAAAGTAAATCCGTGTGGGCTCCAACCCAAAGCAGACTATATCATACCACTGAGACGTGTGTGAGACAATCATGGCAACCTTGCTGGCCTAATAGGCCGGGTCTCGACCGATTAGTGGCTGGGTCGTTATAGGCGCAATGTAGAAGGCTTTAAGCTATTACTCCCTCCGTCCCAAGCTTTTGGACACGGAGTATAATGTGTAGTGTAAAATGTTGGGAGACAAATGCACATGCGTTGTAAATGGGTTGAAAATATTGTCAAAATAGAAACAAGACATTTGTATTGAGACATATATAAATGGAGTATATGACATTTGTTCTGGGATGGGGGAGTACATCATAACCTTTTTCATAGTTTGATTTTACATTGTTTGTTAACTTAGACATGTTTTGTACGATGTATTAATTTTTATTTTTTAATCTTGCATTTCAAAACATCAAACTTCTTAATTAAATTCGTCTAAGACTCTAAATTTTTAACTTAATTCTAGTGTTTATCTGTCCCAAAATGCAACATTAATGTATGCTAATAATATCACCTGTAGGTAGGTTTTTTTTTATTGAAACCGTTAAAGGGTGGCTCGAATTCCCGACCTATTGGTTGTAGGTGACGTCTTACCAGCTGAGCTGCGATTCGTTGTTCTCATAGGTATGTTAATTAAAATTTTTGGCTCATGTGGTTAAAGTTAATAAAAATCTTTAAAAAAATATGTAAAATAAATTCAACTTATGATTTTAACCCGTAAATCTAACAACACTATTATAAAAAAATTGATTGTCTAGACGGACTCTATGATCATATTCAACTGGGTCATGAACTTGGACATACATCCAGATGAACTTTTGAGTGTTGTGAATCGTTGCAAGGAGCTTTTATGCATGTCATGGAACATAAAAATTAAGAAAATCAATGTTAAGGCTAATATGTGTGCCGATCATATCGCCTCGTAAGGCTAATTTTGTGATGCTAATGGAAAGTTCTGGCTTACCCACCAATATATGTAATTTCGATTATGAGTTCCGACCTTGGTTATTAAGTCTAATACTATATTTACTTAAAAAGAAAAAAAGTTGCCACCTATAGGTATAGCTTTGTTGAGTGTGTTTGACACTATTAAACATGACTTCTAGGTATGTAAGCGAAACAAACGTTCGTGATATTTCTTGAAAAAATTTAAGTCGATATTTTCGTGTTTAAGTTTTTTGAACAGTTCGTGAACTTGTTCTTTAGTAAGTTAGCACGAACACGATCACAAGCTTTATTGTTTGGTAGTTCGTGAACAAATTATATTTACTAAACAATATAATAAGTCTACTAATGAACTTTGAAAGTGTTGTTTCACTTATAAGAGTGCCATTTCACTTTTGTAAATTGTTTAACATTTCTTTAGCAACCGATTACTATGAAATGTTAAAGTGTCAACCGCCTACAACCGGCTACTACGTTATTTTAAATTTTCTCCGCTCACAACCTCACACCACACGTAACACCCCTTCACCAATCCAAGTTGTTGTTTCCGCATGAACCGTTGTGTGTGTTCGGATCAGACTCCGGCTCATCCACCTTATCGCGACTATAAAACTCCGATTGGTGTTTATGACTCGATTAGATTACTCAATTTCACAACCCCGACTATGATTAGAATCATCCATTACACTTTGTTCAACATTTGACTGGAGTAGTGCAGGTTATCTCAGTGTTAGATTTTGATCAAATTATAATTGTCCGCTACTAATTTCTATTTTTTGATGGATTTGATATATCATTCTAAAAATGTTGTTAAAATTTTCCTTCTTGTTTTTCAATTAAGTTTATTAAGCATTATATCAGGCTATCAACACTTTACACTGAATAAATATCAATCTCAGAATATAACTTTTTAACAAAATTGATGTATAATGCACAACAAATAAACGTTAGACATGTAATATAGTAGTTGATTTATAATTTATTTATTAATTGTATGGTACCGAGCTTAGTGCGGTGTTTTATTTCTAATATTTAATATATGTATTTTATTTTGACAAAGTAAGCAGTTTAATATGTATTTTAGACATGAACTTCATATCTAGCTTATTTTGCATACATCTAAACTTAAGTGATCATGATATTTGATGTGCAAAATAATTTTTAAGAGATAGTATTTTTCTTTTATTTTTGTAATATTTTTGCTCGATTTATAGGGCTTCCTTCTATTTTCGAACCTGAACAAGTAACAAAGTTATTCTCGGACACAATCTTAATAAACGAACGGAACTATTCGAGAACAAAATCTTACAACAAACAAACTCATCTAAAAATCTTATCTCAAAAAAAAAAAACTCATGTAAAAATCTACATGAATTGAATGTAAAAAGGTAATAAGATGTTCGACTAACAAAAACAAAAACGCAAACATAAAAATTCTTAATAAACAATCGTCCATTAAAATGTATTGTTCGTTTATATGGTTCGAAATACAGCCTCCATGAATCGTGACATTATTTAAAATCTCCTTGACAAAATGGATATCATCATTTGAGCAAAAATAAAAAATATAAACCGTCAGTAGGTCCTACAGAGTACAGAGTCTCTCGTATAAATACGCAGAAACACAGATGTCGCGCAATCGGTGTGCTGGTTGTTTCGATTTTAGCTCATCACTCTCGAATTTTTCTCCTAACAAATCGGTGCAGGTAAACTTTTTCACTCTTCTCTAAAATTCCCAAATTATTCATCAACTCTACAGAATTTGGTTCTGCATTGTACTGTTTCTGCTCTCAATCGTCTCATATTTTCCTGCTCTATTGCTTTTTCTGTGTTTCTCGATTTTATCGGTGAAGGTTAGGATTGCAAGATGGGAATGATTTTTCGGGTGCATTTGGATGGGAGAAGCTACGCTTGCAAGTATTGCCAGACGCATCTCGCTCTCTCCACTCACATTATGTCCAAGGTTGATTCGATTTTCTATTTCTGCTTCCACTTTTTTGTGCGATGATGATTGATATTTGGATAATTTGATGATGATGATGATAACTTATTAGCGAATGCTCGGTATGGAAATATTGGTGATGAATTTTTCTTAATGAGGCAACATTGCCGTTTGAGCCGAAAATTATGTGTGCTTGATGTGATCCCTGTAGTTTACTGGTGATTTATTTAATGGTGATAATGAGGCAGCATTGCTGTTTTAGCTGAAAATTATGTGATAATTCGAATCGTGTTTGATGTGATCTGTGTAGGTTTATGAGTGATTTGTTTATGTTTGCACTTCTAAGTTGATTAATATATGTTGTTGATATGTTATGGAATTCACATTCACTTGCTGGTGGTATAGAGTGAAGAAATGAATTATTCCGATAAGGTAATGGTAATTTTAGTGATCTGCCTAATTTTCCTGAATTAGATTGAAGTTGAGCATATATGGCATGTTACATGCTGACATGTGTTCTTCATTATCGTGCGTAGGTGTAATATTTATGTTGGTTCTCCGGGTTTTGGGGGGGGGGGGGGGGGGACATTTACGCAACTAGTCAAACTACCTCACCTGTTGTCGTATTTGATGCCGTGTCATTTATCTTGTGGCTTCAACGTCTTGAAATTTGCTGCCTTCTGAAGTTGATTAATATATTATACTCCATGTTTTGCTTTACTTGTACTCGATGTATGCAGATTTGTAAAATTGTAACTCACGGGAAAAGAGTCAGGGTGTTTGGTATTCAATTCCAAACTAAATTTAAGTTGAGTTTAGAATTATTTTTTTATCACCATTCATACTCACTTGCTGATGGTATGGATTGATAGAACAAATTACACGATAAGGTAATAGGGATGTAGGTTTAATGATCTTCCTTTTTTTTTTTTTTCTAAAATAGATTTAAGAATCTATGGCCTGTTACATGCTGATATGTTTTCTTCATTCACATCATGTGGGTAGGTGTAATCTTTATGTTGATTCTCCGATAAGGGGGATTACGCATGTACCTCACCAATTGTCTTATTATGCTGCCTTGTCGTTTATTTTGTGGCTGAAATATATGTTTTGCTTCACTCTTACTAGATGTATACAAGTTTGTAAATTGTAATTTTACGGGAAAAAAGAGTGTCTCAACTTTCCTATAGAATATCTGGTGTGTATTTGAAAAACAACCATATAATACGGATATTTGTAGTCTTACGGAACCAAGTCCCAGTAGCTAAGTTTCAGTAATATATGTATGGGAAATTGGACTGTCTGGGATGAAGTTACAGGGACTCCAGCAGTATAGCAATGATAGTTTTCTTGATTTAAAGTCCGTACATCCTTCCATTAAATGCTGGTCTAAATGATTCACTACTTCTTATGGCAAAGCTAACCCTCAAAATTAATTCTTAAAGCAGCATTCAGACACACTAGAGTGATCTGCTGCAGGTGCTTCTCCCAATAATGTAGAAGTCAGAAGCAGCATACAATGAATGGTTTAACATGCTTAAGATGTTTATAGAATAACATTGATGTACTTTTTGCACTTGGCACAGATGAATGTAATTTATTCGCCTGCTTGTTTCCTTTAAGGTGTTGTGAATTTATTTACCATTGCATTCTGTATGTACTCCATTTTGAGAATTTCGATGAATTGCAGCATGAGTTTTTTTTCATAATTTCTGACCCACTCCTGCCTTCTTTTTAGTCCTTTCATTGCAGGCATGGAAATGCTTATCTTTTTGACAAAGTGTAAGTGCCCTTTGATATATATATTTTTCCGTCAGCAGACCTCTGCAAATTTGTTGCTCAATGACACAAGTAACGAACAACATTCTGGATGTGAAGTCATTGTGTAGAGGACCATCATAAACATTATCTAGGTTAATTTCTTGAAATGCGCGGATGACTGGAAATTCTGCTTAGTATGTTATTTCACCGTGAGCTATACTTTTCAATTGCAGTAGAAGATGCTTTCCTAGCCTTTTCATTTCACTACAACGCAAAATTATTGCAAAACACTGCACTTGTGAACAGATTTCTTTTTGCATATTGTAACAGCTTCCCTTATGTTCTCAAGAGTAGAAAAACAGTGTGGTCTTTAAAAACATACAATGCTGCAGTCTTTCATACTGTGAAATAGTACTATATTTCTTCCAGTTTGTACCTGACACTAAGCCACCTTATGATAGTGTGAATATTAATGTTGGGGAGAAAGAAGAGCGGATGATGATGACCGGGATGCACACTGTTGCTGACATATACTGTGTGGGATGTTGCTCCAACGTGGGATGGGTATATGTGAGTTCTTTTTCAAACGTTCCACTACTTGCTTTTGATTGACATCATGTGCTGGTTCCTAGATAAACGTTGCATTTTTTCAATGGCAGGTCTCTGCTAATGAGAAGAGCCAAAAATACAAGGAAGGGAAATTTATCCTTGAGAGGTACCATAACGTATTTTGGAAATTTACGCCATCAAACGTAGAAAGGTATATTAAAAACCGTTGCTATTTTTCCTCGGGTGAGCAGGTTCAAGGTGTTGGGTCCTGATGGAAGCAGTTACTCTATGACGCAAGACATCCAGATGGCTGGAAGTGATGCTGATGAATAACTATTGAAATGTACATATCATACATATCCTTTTGCTCCAAGTTCCTTTACCGTACATGCATAGCTGAGTCGACTCTCTAATGTTCTTTCTAAACAATCCCCATACCTGGGTCTTTAGCATAAAACTGTTGTATTTAAATGTTCAAAGCCTAGACTTTTCTGCTAATAAAATGCCAGTTCCCTTTGCCTTGATATTTTAAATATTTGCATGATAGTACTATGAGTCTACGACTATATTCATGATTAACCATTTCTTTTTGTAAACAAAATATGATAGTGCTAAATAACTGCGAGAATATGTGGATGGTTTTATAATTTGATGACAATTGCAATGACACTTCAAATTTGTTCTCATATAAGTAAAAACTAAGATTGTCTTAAGACCATAATTATCCATAACCCTCGTACCCAACCCAATCTTTCACTATTTCAATAAATAATTAATTTCTCTTTCATCCACCTATCCACCTTACACCCACTCAACCTTTTAACATAAATCAAGTTTATCCATGACCTTCACACATCCATCAATTTCATTTAATATAATTATTTTTTATTATTATCACGAAATATTTATAATACTCAAAATTAAATATAATATTATAAT
>JAYMSP010002795.1:0-22458 GCA_036897095.1 Plantago elongata
TATATATATATATATATATATATATGTATAATTTGTGCAATCCTCATTAAAAACGAAAACGTTTATAATTAATTACCAACTACTTAATTACTTAATTAGAAAGTATGCATACGTTTCTAGCTTGAGTATTCAACATGGGTACATATTTAATATGCATGTAGAAAATACATATTTCATTCTTTCCATACGTTAGTTATTCTTTATATGTTATCTTTACGGATATAATGGATTTTGGAATAGTCCTTTTCGGCAAGACTCGTTATATTTGTCACTAATTAAATAGGCCAAAGTAAAAGACGTCGTGATTTACCACTAATTTCACACACACACACACACAAAATCATGCATCCATTTCACTAAATAAAAAAAATATAAATATAAATAAATGAAATAACAAAGTATATTATTGACGTATTCCTATTATAATGGTTTGGATTTTATAGTTTCACATGTTCATATTGTACTTCTATTCATGTATGTAATTGTATATATATGCGCTTCATATAGCCAACTAATGTTGGAAAAGCACAATACACCAACACATATTTAACCAACATACTCCATCAAAATCATTCCTAAGTACAAGTTCATATCCAAATCCAAGTTTACTAATTCGAAGCAAGCTTTACATTATGTCTTAATGAACACCTTGTTGCCCAAGATAATGAAGCGCATCTCGGTTGGTAAGACGATTCACCTCTAATTTATAGGTTAGAGGTTTGAGTCATTCTTCAACCGTTTCAGGAAAAAAACACCTTGACGTCCATTATTGCACTTTGAACCAAGAGTCTCCTTCTACTTCTTAATTATATATGTCTTCTGCTGATAAGTTAAAGTAGCAGGTAACTTTGAGAAACCTTGAAGAGCTATAGCAAGAACTTGTTGCACAAGAATAGCATGCATTTTGGTTTTACATTATCCAAAATCATTAGAACCTGTAATCTTATAAATATTGAACCTTGATCGATGAACCTATAGTGAATTGAGCGCACAAAACCAGATCACAAACTAACTAGTGATTGACCACACAAAATCAGATCACGCTGGTGAATTTTTAAATTGTTTGCTTGAAATCTTAGTGACACCCCGACCCCTTCAGGTCCGCACAACTTTATATACATTTGTCAATTTTAACCGTTTCACATAACTTCATAAGTTAATATAAAATAAAACTACCTCATTAATTTCTAACAAATGAATTCATTTTTACATAAATTATTATAATTTTCTCGAACTTTTTAACATGTTATCAATGCTTCAACTATTCACTTATAATTACACGTTCACTGTAATATAAAAGGTCTTAGGTATGGAGGGAGTAATAGTAGGGTTTGCACGTCTTTTAAATCTTTATGATAGAAAGTGTACTAGATACTTATTCACCTAATTAATTACTTTTTTATTATCTCTCTTTTCCTTAATAAATGGACAAAAAGGGAAAGTAAAAGCATTAAAGCCTCTTGGTCATTAGCCCATAAAAAATAGCACTCAACAACGGCCCAAATATGCTTAGGCCCAGCTCATTGATGTTGGCGGTCCATAAATCATATGGTGATCTGTTTAAATATAAAAACCTGATGGGGATATCTAAATCATACTCCCCATCCCGTAAAAATAGACACAAAACTTTTAAGCGTTATTTTTAATACAATCAATTATTTATTATTATTATATAAATAATTAAATTAATTAGTGAATATATTTTTTTATATAATATGAATATTAAATTAGTTAGTGAATGTATTCTTTTATTATTTTAAAACGTGTCTAATTTTGTGGGACGTTCATAAAAAGAATACGTGTTCTATTTCACGGGATGGAAGAAGTATGTATTTTTTTTTTTTTTTAAGAAGTAACATCTTATTAATCAAAACTGATAAAACGTAAGACATATTAAAGATTACACTCAAATTATATGACCCAAGTCAAGCTATACAAAAATCACATATTGTTAAGGATTAGTATGTCTAGGCTCAAGATAGACCACATTACATCGCGAGTTGCATATCATTTTTTATTAGTTGGTAAAGGGTGTGACTCGAACTCTCGACTTATTAGTTAGAAGTGGAACATCTTACCAACTAAACTGTACAAAATAAATTCAAATAGAATTTAAAAAATAAATATTAAATCAATTAAATAAATTTGAGCGCGAGTACGTACACACATATCTGCTTATTATCTACATTATGAAACTCCCATGGATCGATGAGGCTGCTTCTAGAGTCGGACCCTTTTAGTTATGAATTGAGAGATAATGTAAGCTAGTGTGACTGAGATATGAACACAATGGATCCAAAAAGTAAATTATTCATTGATGAATTGAAAGAAGAATACATAAATCAAGTATAACAGGGATGGCTAATCTGTTTATACAACCAATTCTAACTATCAGTTTGCAAAACTGCCGGTCTAACTAACTGCCTTCAACCGTTTCGGGTTCTGATGTTGTGAATAGTGTTATGAAACACTTGCAATAACACCAACGTATCTTCATGAGTTGGACAGGGTGCTCGGCGAAGAATTTCGTAGCGTAGATGACTTCAGGCGTGCCAGGGCCAAGAAACCTGCATCAAAAGAGGTTAGTCATTGATCCTGCCGGCATAATAGTTACAATTACTTCCTCCTCCGTCCCGTTATAACGAAACATTTTTCATAAGTACGTTTTTAAAAAAAATATGTAGTATGTTGTTAAAAATGAGTTTGAGATATAAAAGTACATGTGAGCCTAATAATATGTGGTTAACAATGAGTTGTAATGTGAGATTATTTTTATAAATAAAAAATTGTTTTCTTTTGATGGAAGTTGAAAATGGAAAATTGTTTCACATCTAGTGGGACGGAGGGAATAATAGAAAAATATCATTGAGGAGGATTCTGACATTTGATGGAGCAAGCTAAAGTTGTCGGCCTGTCGTAAGCTTGGGAGATTGCAGAAGATTGCTGTTCATGCCTCTCCATGTTGTATGATAATGCGGCTCAGGCTTGTGTACTTTAAATCAGGCAATTTGTTTTGCCAATCGAGTCCAGTTGATAACTTGTACATAAGTAAAGAATTGAAGGGGAAAAGAAATGATAGAGATAATAATGGATTTCAATGTTGTACCTTATAACATGAATTTTGCGGGGATTAAACTAGGAATTTTGAAATTATGTTTCTTTTACCTTCTATTATATGTTATCTCTGTGCTTCTTTTTTTGTTTGTACCATCTGCTCTTTTTTTTTTTTTTTTTAATACCGTCAGTAGAGTTTATTTCAATTCACGATTGTTAGTACGAGATTGTAAATTTGACAATTTTGAGAAAATCTGAAAATGACTGGATGTGGGATTTCAAGCAAGGACCGAAGTGTCAAAAGTTAGATAAGAGGTGTGTTGTGATTTCATAGACTTTTTTGATTGCAACTACTTGATCCAGTAAACAAAGCCTCAAATATACAGCCATTTGTTCCAATAATAATTTCCGAAGTTCAGCCACCAAAGTATTGTTACATTAAGCAAAGAGCTATGTAAAAAATCAATGTTTGGTATACAAATTTCCTCATATGCAAGAAGAGCTACTCTATTCCAAACACCTGAGGTACCTGCTATCTGTCTGGATAAGCTTGGAGAACGCAATTGGAATTTCCTGAGAAAAGAGGACGTCTCAAAGGGCGAACATACTATGCCTGCCAAAAGCGGGATTAGGAATATGTAGAATTTTACATGTTCAAAATGAAAATATTGTACGACTTCAAACGCCAACCCTGTGACTATGTATGAATTTATCCGGGGTTGAAATACTAATATCATATTGTGTTAGCTCGAGTCTTAGACAATGCAGCTTAACGCTCCAACACCTACTACATCCAGCAATTATGCTGGAAATAATGGGGATTCCGTATTAGCAATGGAAAGTTCTTCGTTGAAGCTGCTTAATAATATTATACCTGATACAGAAATAGAACCGCTCAACATGTAAATTATCCATTAACGCAATTGAAGGCAAGAACCTAGAATCTGTAGATGAATGTTCCATGTCCTTGTAACTTAATTAGGAAGGACTCTAATTCAGTAGATTGACAATTCTACTCTTTCAAATTTGTATATAGCAGTAACATCATTTTAGATGAAGAACGACGGCACTACCATTCCTTATATAAAAAAACACTAATGTTCTCAAATAAACCCTACAGTCTATTAAGGAAAGGCTTTGTTCTCTATGTCTGGACAGAACTGAAAGGAACTGAATTTATTTCTAGTATAAAAATGACCTAAGGAGAATCGAACAGAACTGAATGAGACTAAAATGAAGTTAATGAGTTTTCAGACGAAGAGGACGAACAGAACGAAGCCTAACAATCTTGATGTTTATGCATGTTTCTTTATCTTTCCAGTAGACTCACGCTCATTTAAGCCCCAGGAAAATGTAACAAAGAATTTCTAAAAGACTAAACATCAACCAAACAAAGTGAGTTGCATAAGCTAAAACATTAACCGTCGAGGATATTTGGATTAATAACCTAGCCTGTAACATACCATTCGTAGAAGTTTACAAATTAAGAAAAGGATCATAGAGAAACAGATATGTTCCAATATCCAAACGGGTAGTGCTTCCGAGTCCGGAGCCAAAGTGACAGTACAGATAAGGTTATACCAAACATCAAACCCGACTCCCAAAGAGTCTGAATGACAAAAATGTATATAGTGCCAATTTTCATATGAAGATTGCGAAGTAGACATAACACGACCACGTTGACTTTCAGGGACTCCTGGACTCCATGAAGCTCTTGGCAGCTTCAAGGGTCAATTCTTCATACACCTGATCATAGTAGGATAACATGTAATGTGTTATAACTAAAGTTTTTTTCTGTTCTAACAAAAGCATATATGATGGTGAATCACAAGTGTACCGTACCAGCTTCTTGTAGTATTGCTGAAAGGCTTTGCAAAACTTTTCTGCATCCGCTGGTCCCATCTGAAAAACCCACACATCAAAGTAACATTACTCATTTTCAGTAAAAACCAGGTCTTCGTTTGATTCACCATGAAGTGGCAAGAGAGATGTCTGGAGTTTTACGTTCTACATTACGAATGTGTGCATTTTGTACAAAAGAACACAGAACTCAGTTTTACATGTGTCAAGATAGAAAAGACTGAAGTGGACTGCATAGTTGGAGAAAGAACCCAATAACACTAGCACACTTAACATTTTATAAAGCTCGCCCGTAACAGTAAACATATAAGCGGTCAACAGGAGAGTGATGAAACAGAAGGCTGAATTGTCGAAATCAAAACAACAAGTTCTCATGTCATATAGCAGATTTAATAAAAGAAAACAAGTCAATGGCATCTGCTAGATGCATTAAACAAAGAATGTAATATCAGAAGAGAGATTAAAATGCTCAGATTTCAAAACTACTCTCAGAAATTTGGAAATCTGCAAGGTATCTTCAAAACTTCCAAGCGACTCAAAACCATAAATGTTGCTTTAGTTTAACAAGAAACCAAATCTCAAAGAATAATGCATACCATGAGTTCAGCAGACAACTTCAGTTTCCCCCAAAATGCTTCTGTATCAAGGATCAACATAAATCATGATCCATTTATTGGACAATTAGGAGAGTTTAAAACAATAAGAAGATTTGATTTTAATCTTGCTGATTAAAATGAGTTTATGAAAAACTAACTGAATCCATGAAAATGATAATTTATATAAAGCGGTAAAGCCAAGAACCAAAAGTAATATACCAGGATTGTGACTTCCAGATGTCTCTCCACTTTTGTCCTGAGAACAAAAACTAATGTAAAATGCCCATGGACTAGAAAATTGAGAGGATGGAGCATGGAATATTTAAAATACCTCAGACGTTAACTGACTTGAAGAGTTCACTTCAGCCTGAAAATTTAGGCAGATTGTAACAATTATAGTCCTACCCATTATTATCAACTGTCTATAAAATCAACGAGACAGCCACATAACAGTTCATACTTCATAGTGACAAAGTTCAATTTGGTTCCTATATAAATCACAATCAACTCACAAGTACAAATCAAAAGACAGAAGGAAGCATAATCATTTGATCAGATTATATGTGCATCAGCACAATTTTAAATTCACACCTGCATATGACAGCCAAAAAGATGATGTATACTGTATACCTTCATGGCTTGTTGAGACATACCTCAAGCCTTAAACTACAGATGTATAGCACGAACTCCCAATATGGCAATTTCCTTTCAAACATTGCAATGTTCATATTAACGGTTTATCAAAAGCTGGAAAGTAGACTTAGGTGGGACTTCAGGCAGCATCCACTTAGCCCGGATGGGTTCCCTCGAAGAATCTAATACCACTTTGGTTCTGACCCCCAACCCCACAAACCACCCTTCATTACCACCCACCCCCAAAAAAACAACAGAATTAACCTCAAAACACTTCAGACAACATACAACCGCCTAAACAATGGGGGTAAGGATATCGATCAAAGCTATTTCATTGAGTGTATTATTTGAGCAAGAGATATCAGGTTGCTTGGCAAGTTGGATCTAAAGCATTCTGTTGGCATCAGCACTAGACATAACAATGAGGATCCACAACTAATTGATTTCACACCAATTATTTCGGAGTACAACATCTAATCAGGTACAAGAATCATTGTTTCTGTCTTTCATCTTCACAAGCAGCTCAATTTGATCCCTCCAACTAAATTGGGCGCTTGGGCATTATATAACTGATAACAAATTTGAACTCTTTTCACTATATACACTTGCTAAAAGTAGAGTACAAACAAGAATAAACCATTGTTGCACATAATCAAAGGGCAATTTCAAGAGACTGAAATATAACAATCCAAAAGAGTACATAGTCAATATATAAGGTAAAAACAATGAAGAAAATCAAAAGCAAGAAACTGAAATTAGGGAAACCAGAAGTTGACGAAATTCCCTATAAGGTAAAAACAATGTGAGGCTTACATGATAATCCCTAGATCGGACAATAGGGAAGAGTTCCAGAAGTTGACGAAATTCGTACTCATCCATTTCGCTACCCTGCAAATGCAACTTGTTTATTAAGATTCAAAGTTAGAAGAAGTGAAGAACTATGGTTTGAGGCAGGATCCGGATTCCGGACTAGCGGGTTTGACTGAGACTTGGATCAACGGGTTCAACCAGGGCCGTGAAAACTGATTGGTCCGATTAGGAAACCCAGAACGTGGGACCCAGAACCACGAATCCAAATAACAGCAAACAATATGGGTGTAGGAAACCAAGGGCATAAGGGAGCGAGTAATCACAACCATTCGAGAAACATACAAAGGACACAAGAACGAAAAATAAAAAAAGACAGTACTAAGAGCTACTTTCAACAATTTATTTTGCTACCAAAAATTCATTCAAGTAACATATATTAGCAAATGAGTAAACTTGTAATAAACTAGGTCTCACTCAAAGTTTTAGTAATAAAACGTTCACATGTGATATAGATTTTTTTAAGAAGTATAAAAGCAAACCAATCAACATACGAGACTCGATCAAATTCACGCAACAAGGCAAGGACATTTTGAGTTATAAGAAAATAAGCATCCTTTCAACCCATTCCAGTCAACGTAAAGAGGCGTAAAGAAAAGTAAAAATCTAAGAAATGTATTTCCAAGGCACAATATAATCAACCATAAAATATCACAAGTTTTCCAGGTTCAGGTTCCTAGCAAGACAAATTTATATGTAGTAACTTAAAAGTATTGCGAAATCAGGAAGGATGATTAAGCAAATTGTAATTTCATCCAACGAAGTAATAGGGAAGGAGCACGACATGAAACACCTCAACAGCTTGAAGGAACTAACACAATGACACAACTTATAATCAACTAACAAATAAACAAGAAAGCACGCGAAGGCTAAATCACGTTAGAAAGTATTTTCAAATAATTATAAGATTGCAGAATTAAACCACAGAGTCACGAAGAACACTTCTAGCTTGAATTTAGACAAATGTCCAAATTTCAAAGTATACAATCAAGTAGTGGTCCTTTATTAACGATAGTCGGTACAAATCATTATTAGTCGGCCGCCTGCAAATGATTTATACTAACTCAAGTAAGATATCGGATCACTAAATGATAGCAGACAACAAGTACAAGCAATGCTACTCAGCATAAAACGGCTTAGCTACACTTCAACACCACAGTTCATATGTAATAACCAATAATATGAGTTTAACGAATTAGTAGTTAAATACCAATCAAATGGGTGAAATTACACTCAGTAAGCTCAACAACCAGCACACATAATAAAATTGAGTAATTAATCTCCAACACGAGGTAAAAGCTAAGACAAAACAAGCACATAAGAGTGGCTAACATACCATCCCACGCAGACAAATAAGGCACACAGGCCGCGGAAGATGTGCAATCCACCACTATGAAAGTGATAAAACAAACACAAAAGTAGATAGCATACCACCCCACGTAGACAAGTAAGGCGCACAGGCCGAAAAAGATAAGCAATTCTATGTGTCTCACCGACCACTACCTACTATGAAAGCATACGACCCATAAACACATCAACTTACCAACCGACAAAGCAAACGCAGTAACAATAAGCAACCTAGCTAACATACTAAGTAGTCTAAGAGAGTAGTCGACCCAATATCAGAAATAGAATCACATAAGACTTGTAGCAACAAAGACCAGGGTAACTCCTAAGTTCAGCAACATCTCACTCCCCACCAAAGGTCAGAAGATCATATCCCGGTATAGCCCGAGTAAAAATTCAGGCTCTAAGACCAACTGTAATGCCCCAAAAATTTTAATCTAATTTGTGGAAACACAAGGACGTTAAAATCGATAACATAAATACAGTTTAAAAATTTTGAAAAGCTAATACTCAAAAAGTTTCACAAAACAGACCATTTTCAAAAGCAGGGGCTAAATCAAGTTTAAACATGACCATCAACCCATACGAACCAACAAGAAACCGAAGAGTTTAACAAAAGATGTTCCAAAATGACCAACTTAATACAGAGTATCCCACAATACAAAGAGAACACTCCCCCCATTGCTGAACACCTAAGTCTCCGAGGAATCCTGAGTGACAGTATCTACAAGAAGTGAACAAATCAAGTGAGAAAAATCTCAGTGGTGTTCAGTGCTAGGTGACTTTGGAATAAGAAATAAGAAGTAGTTTATGTTTGTAAACAATGAACGAATTAGTTTTTCTTTTTAAAGGAGTCTAAGTAAAATCAATAAACAAAGCATATACGAGATACAGTAAATCTTTGGTGCAGTCATCCTTATAACCTCAATCCAAGCCCTTATCACTACGGACAGATTGCAAGTCTGCCAAACGAGGAACGAGGACAAATACTCTGCCATGGTACAGGGTGGTACACTACTACTCTCAAAGACCTCGGCGGCTTCTGCCTCGCGTCTTGAGATAGTAAGCAGAGACACCTCATGGACAACTCGACAGACACAACTGCCCAAGTATGTCCAATCGGGAACCACCACCAATTTGCACATAAACGAGGCAAGGCAATTCGAGTAAATCGAATAAACGAGGCAAATTCAGTAACGAGGCAAGTCACGTAAATCCAGTAAACGAGACCAACAATCAGTAACAAGTAAACGAAGTAAAAAATCAGTAAACGAATAACATTCTCTTTTGAGCGGAAGCATGAGCGAAATCTTTGTTGCACTTTTTCAGGATTTGATTTTCATGGGAGGGTGAGGAAGAATATAAAAAAAACAAAAAATAATTAGAAGTACAATAAGAAAATAATTTTTTGTTGATAGCCTCATACTATAAAAAGAAATTTCTAAAAAATAAAAACAAAAAATCTGAATTTAATTCAAAAATAAAAGAGAGAATATAAAATAAAATAAAAAATAATTAGAAGTACAATTAAAAAAAACGAGAAAGACTATCGACATATGAACAAAAAAAATTTATTGTACTTCTAATTATTTTTTTGTTTTATTTTATATTCTCTCTTTTATTTTTGAATTAAATTTAGATTTTTGTTTTTATTTAAAAAATTTCTTTTTCTAATACGAAGTGGCACCTAGGTGTAAGTCAATATTGAGAGAGTGTATTTGACCATGTTGACACCTCAATAGTCAACATGGTGAAAGGTCGATTTTTCGACCAAAGGACTAAAATTGTTGAAAATCATAAAATAGAGGACTAGATTTGTCAGAGAGAGCAAACGTTGTATTGCACATGTCAGACCCAAAATATCTTCCTCCTATAAGTTAAAGTTGCAGGTAACTTTGAGAAACCTTAAAGAGCTATAGCAAGAACTTATTGCACAAGAATATCATGCATTTAAGTTTTACTATCCAAAATCATTCGAACCTGTAAACTTATAAATGTTGAACTTGATGAACCTATAGGTTATAGCGAATCGAACGCACAAAATTAACCAGATCAGAAACTAACTAGTGATTCAACGCACAAAATCAGATCACATGATGGATTTTAAAAATGTTTTCTTGAAACCTTAATGATAGTGTGATACCCTCTTCATGTCCATACAATTTTATACATTTATCAATTTTAATCATCCCACATAACTTCATACATTACTATAAAATAAAGCTACCTCATATCTAATAAATAATTGACATTTCACTTTTACACAAATTACTATACTTTTCTCCAAATATTTAACATATTAATAATACTTTAACTTTTCACTTATAATTACACGTCCACCTTATAAAAGGTCTTACGTACGGAGGAAGTAATACTAGGATTTGTACGATTTTAAAGTCTTTATGATAGAAAGTTTACTAGATACTTATTCACCCAATTATTATTATTCATTATTTCTCATTAATAGATGGACAAAAAGGGAAAGTGAAGAGATTAAAGCCTTGGGAAATTCACCTCTGGTCCAGTTTAACAGTCAGAATTCAAAAAACCTCCAGTTAGACAGTCAAAGGGTATCATGCAGTGCAAAAATTATATCATAGAGTGCAAAAGATACAGTTTTCACACTTCAAAATGTACATTTCGAGTGACAATATATAACTTTTTGTTGTATTATAGTGTACAAATGATATATCGATCATTTTTTTAATTATTAATTTTAAAAGGGTAGCGACATGACTCCCTAAAGCCTCTTGTTCATCAGCCCATATAAAATTGCACTCAACAACGGCCCAAATATGATTAGGCCCAGCTCATTGGCGTTGGCGATTCATAAATCATATGGGGATCCCTAAATGACTAAATCATGTTTGACTAAATATGCTTAGGCCCAACTCATTGACACTCCATTCAAACAGTATGACCCGAGTCAAGCTATACAAAAATCGCGTATTGTAAGATAGACCACATCACGAGTATCACAACATAGTCATAGACTCAAACAAGGATCGGAAAATAAAACTTAAATCAATTAAACAAATTTGAGCACGAGTACGTACACAAATCTGCTTATTATCTACATCATGAAACTCCGATGTGTCGACAAGGCTACTGCTAGAGTGCCGGCCTGCCGGGGCACCCCTTTTGGTATGAATTGTGAAATAACAGAAGCTAGTGTGAATGAGATATGAATACAATTGATCCGAAAAGTAAATTATTCATTGATGAATTGAAAGAAGAATACAGAAGTCAAGTATAACAGAGATGGCTAATCTGCTTATAAAACTAACTCTATCAGTTTGTGTAACTGCCGGTCTAACTATCTGCCTTCAGCCGCTTCGGGTTCTGATGTTGTGAATAATGTTGTGAAACACCTGCAGTAACACCAGCGTATTTTCATCATTTGCTGTAATCTGGTGATTCCTTACAGCTTGAGAAAACACATGCGGTTAAGACGAATATCTCTGTATGTTGTGTCTGTCTTATCCTAATGATGCATTTTTGTATTGTGTTCAAACTATAGTGAGAATATTAATCCATAATTTATGTGTCAAGGGACTAAGTTCTGTCATAGAAATTGAAATCCCGATTAAAAGATCAATATGAACGGAAAAGAATAAAACAGTGCTAGAAGAGTGGTGTAGGAACTCCAAGTCACACGCACCCTGTCAAGTTGAGAAACTAGATAGATATATAAACTCCAAAAGGGTGAACCACTTGCACCAAGCGCTCCACGGGTTATGCAGGGTAGGGGAGGGTCGTCGCATACTGAATGCAACCTTCCCCTGGCATATCTACAAAGAGGTTGTTTCCACAACTCGAACCTGCGTCCCACAATCACCAGCACAGCAACTTACCGGTTCATGAAGATTATCATCTCTAAATAAACAGATTTCATATTTACGCATTTAAATCAAGCATGTATATTCCGGGTGGGGGAGTGTTTTTTCTTTTTTCTTTAATGAAGAAATTAAACGAATACGAAAAAGGATTGATGTGAAGTTGCTTGGAAGGTTCAAGCAAGAGAGTAACAGGTCCCAGTATGAGAACAAAAATGATGATAATACGTTACAAATCTTCACTTTACGCTTTTTTTATTGTAGAACAATATTAATCTACACAAAGTTAGCATCTAATCACTTTACATAAAAACATCTCCATTCTCTGCATTTCCAACACTAAAGCTAATTAACTTATCACAGGGGCCCAAACATTGCTTGATCCAACAGATTTCGAGTTAAATAATCCCAAAAGATAAGAAACCTGGTTTTGCAGAAAGTAAACTCATTTCTCCAACATCATTATAGTCATAACAGCAAATTTTCATGTATAGTAAGTATTCTTTATACAACAGATAATAGAGCAATGGCTGCAGTTCATGTCAAGTAGTAATATACACTTCCAATCATACTTCAGCTAGTATGATCAGGGCTGATCATCTGGTGATTCTACAAGTGTTATGATACATTCGTTCATATTGGTTAATTTCTCTATGAATGTCTTGTTAAACTGCATCATTTACCATCAAATTATGAATGATCATGTTAACCACCAAGTAATATATTTGACCCAAAAGAAGTAACATCAGCTCGTGAATAACGGACATTCACTAGTACACATCCCATAAGATGTTTTTCCCCTGATCCTACTACAGTCTCTTATCCCACTTAATAATAGAGTTTTGTGGCTGGTAACATCAGGATAAGTTGAGACATCGCCAGGACAGCAAAGCTGATGATCCAACAACTTACCAACTACTTTATGCTCAGCTAGAATTTCTGGTATCAATTTAAAGAACACAAATAAGGGGGCCTAAAACCCCATCTTATCTTTAAATCAATCAAATTTTCATGCCTCTTCAGTGGCCAGCATGTGTTGTGATGGGACTCTGCATCCATCCAATATTATCTACACTCCCTCCCTCTGCCTAAAATATTCCTGATTGTTCTCGTGCACGGAGATTAAGAGGGGGACAAATATTTGATGTGAAAAAATGAATAGGAATTCAAAATTTGTAAGGTTTGTGTTCGAGTGTGAAATTGAATGAATACAGAATGATAAAAGATTGTTATATTTGAATCATAATTATATTATTCAGGATGCCTAAAATGGGAAGATTTATTTGTATATAGCATGCACTGATACTTCATGACCCTCAAATTTAACTGAATTAATTTAGAAATCAAAGTAGCTCAACAATGATCCTTTTCCCTACTTTCACATATTTTTTTGTTAAAGCTAGTATAAAGAAGCTTACTCATTAGCGATGGTTTAATGTTATCATACCATTACCACACATGCATCGGTATAAACTAATCGAAAGTAAAGCATAATATCTGGTAAATCCAACAAGCACAATGATGCATATATGCTTCAATTGTTCCAAGTTGAGTTTGCACCATACAGCTGCAAATGAACTTTATAGATACTAATGGACCACAAGTGGGCATGCTGAACATGATTATGCAAGAAAAGTGAACCGAACGACACTTATATTAATGAAACATTCATACCTGATTTGAAGTAGATAGTCTTTCATGCTCCATGGCATTAGTGAAGATGGATCCTGATTATGAACCAACACTCTCTCAAGCATGTCCGGAGACCATGGACCTTCTCTCAAGCGCATGGTGCAATTTTGCGGTCACTCAGGCTTTCAATCCAGATATAAATGACAGGTCTCTTGTTCTTCAAGATGGCTCGGTGAAGACATTCGACAATGGGGTTCAGTTTCCTATAGTGAGTCAGTTTATGTAAAACAGTTTACAGCTTTGTCTTAATTTTCTTTTTGTCAAAACTCCATAGATTATATGACAAATTGCTTTCTCCAGCTCTTTGTCACTATATTCATGCATGTACAAACTTTTTCAATTTATAAGAAGCTTGGTATTAATTGCAGAAAATGGACAAGAGCACGAAGATGGATGATGGAGATAAGTTTGGGCCTGCTTGGAAAGCCAATGATGTAAAGGTAAGTAAAAGTCTACTACAGAAGTACTAGTAAAAATGTGCACTAACATAAAACCTAATTGCAATTCAAGTTTCCACTAAGACTAACTCAAGTTCGGATTATCCAAGAACATGAGTTTTGCATGAAACTAAAATTCTATAAAAATGATCATATCTTTTCATTTTTCTCTCAGTCATGGATATGGATGCAACAAGCCTTGCACCCAGAACTGAACTACAATGGTTTCTTCAAGAAAAAATGGGTAAACTCGTGTTTTCAACTAAATGAACTTTCTTCCCAGTATTCAGTAGTAATGGTAGGTATAATAGTTCCTTCATTCTAATGCCTAACAATTAAAGTGCATATGCAGTGGAAAATTGCACCATTTAAGCATATCTCACCTAGAAAATGGGTCAAGGAAATCAAGCAAAGGCGAAAAGAAAACCAGAGGTTACAAAAGGCAGAACTCCATGCAGCTATATCAGTGGCAGGTGTTGCAGCCGCTTTAGCTGCAATAGCAGCTGAGAACTCGGAACATGATAGCAAAAGAACCACCAAAGAGTCAGCTGTTGCTATTGCAGCTGCCTTAGTGGCTGCACAATGTGCAAAAGCAGCTGAGGCAATGGGTGCGAAGAGAGAGCGATTGAAAAGCGTAATAGGTTCTGCCACCAGTGGCACAAGTGCAAGTGAAATAGTGACACTAACTGCTGCAGCTGCATCATGTAATGCACTGTATTCTACTTTTCGCAGTTACTTGAAACTCAAACATTTAGTTGTTCATCAGGTTTAAATAATGCATCAGAAAGATTGTGCCCCTTGACATTCACTAACCTTTTGATCACTAGTGAAGGGCGCAAACCGCATGCCCAGTGAACGTTGGGGATGACTGGTTCGGAAGAAAAATTCAAACATTAGCCCAATGCTCCCCTTTTTTCATTTTTGTCAGGCAGTAATGGATTAGACCTTGCAAAATAATGGTATCATATCTACTGATAGAACTTACGTTGGTAATGAAGATCGGAGAAAAAAATTATGGTACATATTTTGAAACACTAATGTTCATGCCGAAAGACGCATATTATAGCAGGAAAATAATTGTGTGAAGAAGCTAACTATCTATAATTCTTAATGCATTTCTCATTTAATTCTCCCACTTGCTTAATCATGTACCCCAATCCTACTGCAGCTATAAGAGGAGCTGAAACTCTAAAAGTCAGATCAGACAAAAGCACACTAAGTGGGAGCTCTCCAGTGATGCTACTCGAGGATAATAATCCACCTGATTTTAACTTTGACAAATATGAAGCAATTCTGGCTAAAGGCGCAGAACTAAACATTGAGACGATGGATGGTAAGATGATTCACATACTTTCCTACTATTGGTATCTCTGTCAAATATTTAGTAATTTATATTCTTCATTTCCACCAAAATTTTCACTCCATTGAATCACAGCTAAAGCAATTTCAGGTTTTTCAGAGACTGGTTACTTGAAGCAACTTCAGGTTTTTCATTGATTATATATCATAAGTTTTCTTTTACTCATAGTTTAAATGTTGAAACAGGGAGGTGTGTGCTGAGGTCAGTGATGGTAGTGCTCAACAATGAATCAAAGGTAATAAATAATATCCACTTACATTAAGAAGCTCCTCGCATAAACAAGTCATGTTTTTCCTTCTAAGAATTAAAAGAAAAATGTTTATGGCCTTTTAAACTGTTACGAAGAGTTCTGAATCTATACTATACATATTGCATAGCACTTCTATTCACTATGGTCGATAATTAAGTAGTCTCACTTTTATCCAATTAGCAATTGCTTTTGATACCACCAAAGTTATTGCTTGCAAGGCTTATAAGAAGGAGCAATATCAAGTTCCTATAGAAGCAAAACACTTTAGACCAATAATCAACTATCATATTTTTGTGATGTGCAGGTTATTCTAAAGATGAAGAAATCCAACATGATAAATGCATTTGCTAGACAAAAAGAGTGTAGGTTCCTCTTACTTATCAAATGCCTACCCTTTGACATATTAAAGCTAAAAAGATGCAAATTGCTATAATAATTTAAAATATTGAAGATTATCAACTGACAGTAGAGCACATATAAATTCTGTTATAGGTGTTGTTTCTGACATGCATGCAGAGCTATATAAAGATTCAGAAGCTGGGTTAACTCGAGAGGCTCAAACAGGATATCTCATTGTACTAAAAACTGACAAAGGATCGATCAAGTTGGATATGATGAATGACTACCAGAACTACAGGACATGGTCCATGACAATTAATCACATGTTATTGCTCTCTAATTCGGTTAAGAAGTGTAAGCTTCAGTTCTACAAAAATTGAAGACCTTGGGATTAGTCTCAAGCAGTTTCAGAAGTCATTATTGCCTCAGATAGAAATTATTCTCCATTCCTTGTATCTGATATGTTGATAAGTTATGTGTATGATTTCGTGTTATATAACTCAAGGTAGAAATACCATGAATAAAACATTCCCTGCTTTATTTCCACTGTTGATGCATTTGTGGAGTGGAAACAATTCACCATTATATGCTAAAGCGGGGCAGATAACATGTCCTACCCAGATTAACTTTGAGATAACATTTCCTACCCAGATTAACTTTGAGGTCTTTTGTGAATCAATCCAAAACTAACTAAATGACAATGCACATATTACTCGCAAAACATAGAAACATGCTAGCGCTATCGACTTATGAGGAAAGAACACCTCTATGTGCAAGAGAGAGCATGAGCTTAGCCTATATACAGATCTATCCTACTAATATGCAGGTTATACTTGTATCTGACTATCTGAGGTCGGTTATATAAATCTGCTGTGGTTAAACCTATACCTATTATAATTTATCATGCTATAAAAAATCTGGAAGTATAAGTTAAGAAATAAAAACATTATATTTATGGTCCATGATGAAAAGCTGAAAATAATTTGATCCTGAATGAGATCTCGAGGTTACATATTTCTCTAGTAAAGATTAAGCTGGGGCCATACAAGAAAAATAAACAAGATATCCAAAAAAGAAAAAGGGAAAGGAAAAAATATCATCAAACTGAAAGGAGGTAGCAAGCAAAGAGAGTGTAATTTAGAGTTATACGCTCCCTGGATTTAAGATCACCGGCCATGGAAAGCATACACAATAACTGATGCCTGCAGCTCCCGATCCACCTTGAAGTGAGCATGAAAGAACCTTCTTATCTGCCAAATGATGTCCAAAACCAGGAAAGATGATACCATAAGAACTAGCAGAACAAGATGACACAAAATAAAGGATTAAATAGTAGACCTCATGGAAATGGTGCGAGACCAAGAACTCCTTCAGTAGCTTCTCTTGTGAATCAAATAGAACAATGTGAGTAGGCAGGGACCAATTCCTCACGAACTCCATCATAAACCCCATGGGATCCGCTGAAAATTGGTCAGACTCATCTAGGATTCCTTTATCATCACTGTAAGGATGTTTACAAAGAATGGAGTTATATATATATATATATATATATATATATATATCTGCAAATAACTATTGTGACAGACAGAGAAACACGTAAATTATATGTTCTCACCTGGGTGTACAGTCCAAGAAACGCATAGGAATGTTATGATGGAGGGTCGAGTAGTATGGTGTGGCGTGGCATGGTGTCAGGAAGAGGATATTTTCCGTTCTATTCTCACTGGCCTCATTGGCAAGATAATTCATGACATCCTCAGTTCCTCTCTGTGATGCAAAGAAGCAGTAACACAAACAAAAGGTGATTGAACTAGTAAATATGGGATATAAAAAATTTCACTATCCAGTATTCCAGTTGATATATGTAAGGAAAGTTGACAACTTGCCATAACTAGTGTTCTTGAATATTTAAAATGGTTTACTTGAAGGAAAATAAGTTACTGAAACAACAAAGACCGTGTACACAAGTATCACGAACCACACATTATCCAATGAAAATAACTCCCTCCGTTCCGCAGAACTTCCTACATTGTCATTTTTAGCCGTCCTACCGAACTTCATACATTACTAAAAAAGGAAGCTGCCCCACACCCAACAAATAATAAACAATCTCAACTTTACACTCAAATTACACATTTTGCCACTAAAAGTACACTTTTTCCACCTTTTCTATATTCTACCATTACTTTAATTTTTCGCATAAAACTGTGTGCTAACCCTAATGTATGAAGTTCTCCGGAGTGGAGGGAGTAGAAAACACCCGCATGCACAGACATGTGTATATATATGTATGTGACCGTACATATGTGTTGTATCAATACATGAAGGAATGAATAGAGACCAATTGGCGAGTAGATGCATATAGCTGGCTAATCTGTATTTAAAGTAAAAACAAGTAAGAAAGGTGGTAATTAGTGCATTATACACTTAGCCTCAGCTGTCTGAGCAACATAATTGTAATTAAGCTCCTAAATTTGGCATTGTGAATACAGTCACGACTTTAAGAAAGTAAACAGTTTAGAAACATGTGGTTGAGCCAACCATGAATCATCGCAGCAGGGAGAGATCATTGTACCTGATGAACCATGCTCATATACAAAGCCATCGGGACATTGGTAGCCAGCAGGAAAAGGACTGCCATTTGCAGCTTTGGGAAGCATTTATAAGGTCTAGAACTTTCTTCAATACTTCTTGCTGATTGCTCACGGTTCCTTAGGTTGGCTAATGAGTACCCACTGAATAATAGTGCAATGGGAAGAACAGGAAGGACAAACCTGATATTTGGAATCTGAAGATAATGAGAAGCATCAATGCTTAAACAACTAGGTATGTGAAACAAAATCCTTTCTTTAAGAGAAAAGAATACGAAATAAAGGAAAATCACACCTACCTAAATTCTTTGTGGCCGAGGAGACTATAAATTCCCAAAACCCATGCAATCAGTCCAGCAAGCTTCCACTGTTTGGACTTAATGACACCAGCTAACGAAAACGGTATGTACGTGAAGAGCATGACTGTAAATCCTTGTGTAATGTACCAATGCCACGGATGAGTTCCATAATAGTTTCCACCAGAAGAAAAGAAATTGAACTTCAGAAAGTTGAGAGGAACAATAGTCCATGATCCATATAATTGATGATCCAATAAAAACGTAAAACCAAGAACAATTCCCCTGATGCAAACATTTGAAAGAGTTAGAATATTTGGTGCTTTTATTGTTTGCAAGCTAGAAACATGATTGGATAAGGAGACAGTTTTACATTCCAACTTACCAAGAGAAATGTATTCACCATTTAAATCAAAAGGCTTACCAAAACTAATTACTACAGGCCCGATCACCCTTCTAATGGATAAGTAAAAGGATAATAACAAAATTCCTTTTTATGTTACATGTATATATGGAAGGCGGTCCTTGGCACATTGGTAAGTTTGGCTACTCTGATGACCTGTAGGTCACGAGTTCAAGGCCTAGGATTCCTTAGCACAAGGGTCTTCCCTATATGAGCATGTAGAAAAAAAAGCACCTAACAGTAATCAGAACCTCCCATAACACACATTTAATATGAATGCAGATGATTGATTGTATTTATGGTTCTAGGAAAACAACCTATTCTCAGTTCCTATCAAGTTCTTTCTAGGACTACCATGATTCGAACAGTTTCAAATATCAAGATGGCTTAAGGATGCACACAATCCACGACAGTAACTATGGTAATATATAAGATCATCTATAGTATTTTCAATCCTGAAAGGATCCCACTATCCCGGAGCATTTTCAGACCTGCCTGCGATAGATACCTTCCCGGGTTGCATATCATCCCGGACTATCCCACTGAGACAGTAATTTTTGGGGGTAAATGACCAATTACCCTCATTTTTCTCAACTTTAGTTTTCTGTATATCACTTTAGTATCCCGTCTATCACATGACATTATCCCGGATTTTTGGCAGGCCGCTACGCGCCCCGCGATCCAGGTTTGACAAAACTGGTTACAAATATTGTCAGTGTTCTCAAAGTATAACTTCAGGCGTTCCAATTTGATAAAAATTGAGCTGATATTAAGCATATTACATATAAAAGACAAACTGCTAAAGAAACAAAGAGAGAACAATAAATTCAGTTAAAACAGCTCATGAGATTAGATAAGTAGCAGAAGGATAGAAAAATGAACGTGAAAAAGAGATATACTGACCCAATAAATACCACTTCAAAAACAAGTTTTAGTTTGTCACGAGTCAAAAACATCTCTACAAAGCCAACATAAATCCATGTGATAGCACTTGTTGGTCGAATTGCACATGCCACTGCTGCTACTGCCAAGGCAAGCATTCTTGAATCAGAGGCAATTCCTTTCGAAGAAGCTCTCATGCAGGGCCAATAATACAAACTCACTATTGTAAGTACAGTCTCTAAACTATTAGACAGCGTTCGAGGGATGCAGAAAAACATAAACCAGTTGGCCAACTGTGCAAAGAGCTATCACAAAGTTAAGTACTTCACTTTTCCATCAGAAGCAATTAGATATCAATACAATTTGAACTTGTAAGCTACATGATGCCACTCAGTCGAAAATTTTAAACACAGCAAGTCAAGAAATGTGGAAGGGAAGTATTCCTATAAATAACAGAAGGATACTGCCCAGCGTGCAACAATGTCCCCAAACAAGACTTGGGAGAATTTGTACATATAGAGATCACCAATAGCGGCAAATACTGACTGCAGCAATCGTGGTGTCCTTGCCTGCAGATTTTCACAATTTAAGACGCGGAAACAACTCAAATGCAGCGACTGTTTCCAACTTGAACTAATAAGAATAAAACAGTTTGAACAAATATAGGTACTATAACTAAAATTATCTCATAAAATGCTAATTTCACAAGATTTCTTGAAGTTAATTTCATAAGATTTCAACATAGCAACACCATAAAGTTAATTGTTTTGGTAACTGTTAATCTGTTATTCGAAACTCTATTAGAACTTGAACTAACTTCTACTTAATAAAGTTAGCATTTTTCTGAAAATGTTCCTTCTGAAAGGTCTCTAATAACTGAAACACAAACAATATAGTACTAAAATGAAAGATTACCATGAACCAAGGAGTGTCAAGATTGAAAAAGGCCAAAACTTTGTAAAGAGCAGCAAAGAGAAGCGGATGCAAGTAACTCCTTAACCCCTTTTCCCACTCCCAGGTCAAATGGCCATACCCAAATGTGATCCGGTGAGCTACTTCGAGAGCTTGCCAGTGTTCGTCTGGATTGAAATAGGTTTGAACTAGCAACGAATTGATTATCCGCGTGACCAAACAGAGTGTGAAGATTCTGCTCAGTGATGGCGAAGTGGTCAATTTCGTATCAAGATCTTTGTGAGTCCGAGATTGGATTGGGGATTTTTTCCTCTGCCTCATTTGTTAATGTGGAGTGTTTGATTTGAGTGGTGATTTTACAGAGAAGCGATTTGTATGTGAGATTGAGATGATGAGAAACTCACTTGCATTACAAGATGGAGCTGGAGGAGTGTCTGTGTCATGGGTTGATGGAGTCGTGGAAACGGGCGTTTTCGTTTAGGTTCTCGATGGAGAGGAATCGGGGTGGTGTCGAGGAATTTAAAGACGAGAACGGTGGTTCGAACGCTTGGAGGACGATTTCGGAAATGGAAGTTTGTAGGTGGGAGGATGGAGGGAGTGAAGTTGGGTCTGAGGCAAAGACAGCACCTTCTTCTGGGAAGAGGACTCTTTCTTGGCTACTGAGATCAACATAGCAAACAAAAATGTCTAAAGGAATGTTTAGTCTAGTCCAGTTGTCATTTTATTGTTTATTGATACTACATTTTGCTCTTCATTTTATTTTTGGCTTCTGATAAACAACAAACCAAAACTCGTTTCCAAGGCCATTATACCACAAATGCATGCAATTGGCATTACGGACAATTTGTTTGCGAAAAAATATTTTTTTTTCAAAAAAGATGTTTTGCGAAAAAAAAACATTTTGCGAAAAAAATAACTCTTTGCGAAAAATAATTTTTACAATTTTTCACCTCGAGTGAGAAAGAATTTTCAAAAAATCGACCAATAATCTAAACCTATGTTTATTTCCGGTTATACCTAACCATAACTGTAATGACCAAAATTCGCTCTTCCAACAAGACTATCAAATTGGTCCATCAAGACCCCGACCCGATCGACGATCT